>JARHVA010006754.1:265000-397500 GCA_037957365.1 Torreya grandis | reverse complement strand
TCCAGAGTATAATAGCATGATTTTATTATGTAAATTATATCATTAATAAATTATTATATTATGGATTAGCAGTTATGATTTTATCATTGTTAATGTTTTAAGCTAGGTTATAATGCCATAAAAATCAATCCCTTGGATTTAATTTAATTCTTAATCTTATGAGTTAATATAAATCAAGGCAAGGGAGGAGCTAGGATAATATTACTAACCACATATGGTGTATTAAACACCCAATAATAAGACTTATAATTTGATTCACTATGAGTAAGTGGACCCAAACCACCCTATTAAGGGGATACCACTGCTTGGGAATATCTCCCTCCATATGAATTTTTTTTGGTTATTCCTATTTATTCTACAATTTATGGTTGAAATTACTTTGTGAGATTTTGTGTGTAGTTTTGTTTTGATGTTAGTATTTTAAGAATTCCTATTAAAGTTGTGAGTACCAAGTAACCATAATTTTCAATTTATCTCTTTATTCTATATTAATAAATATATAGATGGATTATGATTTCAATAATATATAATATATAAATGGTTTGGGAAAAAAATAACACAATTTACTTAAAAACTTCATTTTATCACACAAGTGAAAAAAATAATTCTATTAGCTACTCCTTTTTTCCAAATATTCTCGTGTCTGCTCTTTTGTTTTGCTTCTTTAGATGGTCTATTTAATGGTCCTATAAATTTTAATTGTAGAATTTTTGGTCTACTATTATTTTTTTACAATTTTACTGATCATTTACAATGTCTTTTTAAAAGGACTTTATTTCGATCAATGTTGATTAGAGATATTATCCATTTTGTTCTCTTCTATTTCTATTTGTCATTATTTTTCTCTTTGGTTCGATCCTTTTTTTTCCATTATCATAGTATTTTATATGTACTAGACCCCTTATTACATCCTAGATCTAGTTCATACATCTATTCTATGTAAAATTATATTATTTTGGTTCATAGCTCTAGTAAAAATATTTTACCATTAGTAAACACATGAATAAATTCATGTATACAAGTAATATTAATGCACATGATATATCTAGAGGAAATAATAATTTCAAAGCACAGAACATATTAATTTAACATAGAAAGACATGATATTTATCTTGAGAAAACTTCAAAGAGGTATAAAACCCAACAAGTGATTTTTAATTGATAGAGAAACAATTTACCCCAATACAACTCCAACTTCTCACTTCATCTCAGCAAAGTCTTCACAAGCCTTTTACCAATCTAAATATCTTGCAAATGTCAAGATATTGAGTAGTTATTCACCATAGGCTTAAAACCCTATTTATACGTAAATATTAAGGGAAGTGATCATTGTAAATGATGGGTCCAACCATCCCGAATAAATAAAAGATCCTAGTTAATTAATATCTTGAATAAACCTTTGGTGATTATTGTCCCAGTTAAATAAAAACTTAGTAAATAATTAAATAAATATAATATGGTTATTTACTTACACTAGATTTCCACCTTGTGGTAATAAATAAATTATTATTTAATTAATTATAAGTATATGCAAATTGTTAAATTACCACTTAGTCATTACAAATGCTCAAACATTCCCCCTTAATGCTAAGTGGGAATAAATGCAATAGTCACCATAAAGGAATTATACTATGTGAAAAATTTGAAGGATTTAAAAACTTTCATCATGCCAAAAGTAACCTTTTAAAACAAAAAGAATTATAATCTGTAAAATACTTAAAATTAAGTTTAGGCTAGCATGGCTGTGAGATTACATCTCACTCTTTCTCATAAAAAACACTAAGCATATTTGGATCCTTTTATAACATAAGGATCTCCATTACAAATTATGCTTTTAATGTATTGGGGTAAAAAAGTAAAAAAATCCACACAAATTTTACTTAAATCAAATAACTTTCAAATAAAGTTTTTAAAATGTTTTGCAAATGAGAATAATTAGAAAGAATGAGTAACAACTGGATGTTAGGAGGTGGCATTATCATGCACACTCCCCCTCAATGGCAACTTCAAGAGGCCCAGTATTTTATGAAACTGACAAAACCTCATAGCACCAAATGGCTATATGAATATGTCTGCCACTTGTTTATTTTTAAGACAAAACTATAGATTAATATCACCATTGAGGACTTTCATATGCACATGAGCTTTAATATGTTTAGTTCTTTGGTGCTGCACTAGATTTTTCACTAGAGCTATATAGCTTTGGTTATCATAATAAATGATGGTACTTTGAGAAACATCCATATAAAGTTCTCCCAACAACCGTCACAGCCACATGACTTCATTAGCAGCTTCCATATCACTTCTATACTCTACTTTTGTAGAAGAGAGAGATAGTAGGTTGCTTCTTGCTACTCCAACTGATAGCACCTACACCAAACTTAAACATATATCTAGAAGTAGATTTATGATCACAAGTATCACCAGCATGGTCAGCATCACAATAGCCATATAATTTAGCATTATCAATAGAATAATAAAATAAACCATTTTAATTATTCATTTGATATAACAAAGAATACATCTAGCTAATTTCTAATGATCCAAATAAAGATCTTGCATAAATCTAGAAGCAACACTAATAGCATATGAAATATTTGGCCTAGTAATGGTTAGATAAATCAAATTTTTAATAATCTATCTATACAAAGTAGGGTTAGCTTTTGCACATGTAGGTTTAGGATCAAGTTTAATACTATGTTCAATAGGAGTAGTGGTAGATTTACGATCAAGCATGTTAAACTTAACAAGAAGATTATGTGCTTATTGAGATTGTGATATAATAATTAAATTTTTATTCTAAAATATAGTCATTTCTAAAAAATGATATAGAATGTCTAAATCAATCATTTCAAACATTTGACTTAGTTTATCCTTATATTTATGAATTAAACTAGTTAGATCACCAGTAATCAAAAAATAATCAACATATAATATAATTAGAATCAAATGACCATTTTCAACTTTAACAAAGAGATCATTATCTAAATAACAATTAAAAAACCTTAATTCTTTTTTAAAAAGTAACCTTAAAATACCAAGCTCGAGAAGCTTGTTTTCGACCATATAAAGACTTCTTTAATTTGCATACATAATGTTCTCTATTAGGGTCAATGAAACCTTTAGGATGAGTCACGTAGATTTATTATTCTAAATCACTATTTAGAAATGCATTCTTGACATCCATTTGGTAGATAACCCAACTATTAAAGGACTACCAGGGCAATAAAAAGTTTAACAATACTCATTTTTGATATAGGAGAAAATGTTTTAACATAGTCAATCCTAAGTTTTTGAGTAAACCCAGGAGCAACTAATCTAGCTTTAAACTTATCAATTTTATCAATTGGATTATATTTGATCCTATAAAGTCACCTATAACTGACAATATGTCTTTTACGTGGAGGACAGACAAGATCCCAAGTCTAATTTTTAATTAAGACATTATATTCAGCTTGTATAGCAACATTCCATCTATCATCTTGTGTGGCTTCCTCAAAATATTGAGGTTCACATTCATACATGGTCATTAATGCATGATAATAATGTTTAATTCTAGTTAATTTATTAAGGTTATCAATATTAGAAGATTGGATTAGAGATTCTACACATTTAGGTCTTTTAGATTAAACATGAAACTTAGGGGGTTCCTTAAAATCTAAGTTATCCATACCTAGATCAACTTTCTCAAGGGTGTTTATTTCATCACAAGGAGAAACATGAGAGTCAGGTTCATCAATAGAACACAAATGAGGATCCACAGTGAGCTCACAATTTTTTTTTTCAAAAATAATAACATTCCTATTCTCAATAATTTGACATTTAGAGGGATGTTACACTCTTAAACTTTTTGTCTTACCTCCATATCCTACAAAAATATAATAATAGGAAGTGGGGTCAAGCTTCTTCCTTTTAACTTTAGGGACAAAGATAGAAGCATGACTGCCTAAAATCCTAAGATGAGCCACACTGGGTTTCTTCTTAGTCCACATTTCTAAAGGGATAGAAAGATGCAAGGCTTTGGTAGGGACTCTATTCAGAATATGAATAAAAGTGTTCATGAATTCAGCCCATAATTACTTAAAATTTTTTGTAGATTGTAACATAGTCCTAGCCATTTCTATGATGGTGCAATTTTTCTTTTCAGTAATACCATTTTGTTGAGGGGAATAGGGAGTTGTTAATTAATTTTAAATATTGAAACTAATGCAAAAAGAATCAAACTCTTTAATAACATATTATCCACCATTATCAAATTTTAATCTCTTAATAGAAAAATCAGATGCATTTTCAACATAAGTTTTAAATTCTTTAAACTTAGATAAAATATCAGATTTCTTTTTAGTGAAATAAGATTTCTAGTATAATCATCAATAAATGTAATAGTATATAATGAACCATTAAGAGAAGTAACTTCCAAAGTAAGTACAACATCACTATGAGTTAATTTTAAAAGATGTGAGGAATTCACATCATGATTCTTGTGAAAGAGGTTAGTATGTTGTTTACCACGTAAACAACCCTCACAAGTTTCATGATGAGAGGGGATATAAGGAAGTGTAAAAAATAGATTTTTTACAGACATATAATGTAAACTTATAAAATTAACATGTCCTAATCTTTTATGCCTTAACTAATTTTCATTCTTATTATGTGATGAAAATAAACATGCAAAAAAAGGAGAGAAGATATATAAACCATTCTTTTGAACCCCTTCAACAATAAAGGAACTAGATTGATTTCTAATGGACCAACTATCTTTAATCAATGTTACAATGAAATTATCATTAGTAAGTTGATAACAAGATATCAAATTCTTTTTAAGTTTAAGTACATAGAAAACATCATTAAATACAACATTTAAAAATTTTGATTTTCCATGTTTAGTTGCTTCTAAAAATGAATTATCTTTTAAGTAAATTCTTTTAGATATATCTATAGAATCATGCAAAATATCAAAAAAGCATGTCATATGGTGCGATGCATTACTATCTAAAATCCACTTATTTTTATTTGAAGCAAATAAAATAACATATAAATCAATAACATTTTGATCCTGATTGTTATTTTGATTAGGGTTTTGATTCTTCTACTTATTTTGATTAGTTTTCTTCCATTTTTTAATTTTAGAAGATTTATTTTTAATTTTATCCTTGTTTTTATAACAATTTTCCCTTCTATAACCAAATTTATCACACAAATTACAATTTCTATTGAATTTAGGTTTATTATTCTTATTACCAATTTTCTTGTCTTGATTTTTACCTTTACTAGAGTTAGGGTTAGATTTCTAATTTTTATTTTTATTAAAAACATTAGTTAAGGTGAGAAGACCCTGAGTGGCATTCTCCTTAGAATTAAAATTGGTCATTACTTTCTCTTCTTGAATCAGGAGAGCAGATAAGGTGGTAAGGTCAGGGATATCTTGCTCAGTTTGATACTTAGAATTTAAAATTGAAATGAAATTTATAAATTTTTCATGAATATTCTATTGAATGATAAAATAAATCAACTGATCTTGAATCAAATTATAATTATAACTATCTAACCGAGCTTTAATGGTCTTAACTTTAGCTAGAAAATTCACAACTTTTTCATCACCCTTCATAAGTGTTGTTAGCAATTCAAGGATTAACTTAATGATCTTTGAGAGATGAGTTCCCTAGTGCATGGATTCAATAAGTTTCCAAGATTCTCAAAGAGATTCTTGATTACCAATGTGGAGAAAGAATTCATCCTTAACACTCTACAAGATAATGGACATAACTTCCTATAGTTTCTGTTTAAATGCATTGGTAAGCTCTGGGGTCACATGACATCCATACGAGGCTTTCTCAGTCAAAATGATAATATTTCATAATTTCAAGACCATGAATTTAGCTTTAACATGAATTTTCCATATCTTATAGTTATTTCCATTAAGCATTAGGAATTTGTCTAAGGAAAAGTGAGGTGAAGCCATACTTCCTTTTAAACATGACATTATCCAAATGATTAAGAAACAACCTTTTAAGTGTGAATTTCAAATTTATTAATAATTAAAATTTAAAAAATTAAATACACACTATTTGTTTAAATTAAAGCTTGATAAAACAATAAATTTTTACAAATTTGTGACAAAGAAAGGTGTCACAAGAGTCAAAAAATACACTAAAAATAAGAATAATTTTATGATTCAACCTTTTTTAAATGAATTTTTTTGAATTATTTCAAAAAATAAAAATAATTGAGCATGCAACTATATTTAGATATATAATTTATATGCTAACCAAAATAATAAATTGAATTAATGTTGCACAATTCTAGGTGTCAAAAGAGTCACACTCACAATGACCACCTATGCATAATTAATAAAAAAGGTATACAATTAATAACATAAAGTTTCAAAATAAAACATTTCCCACACCAATGTGTTTGAACTGTGCTAAAACATTAAGATCAATTGGTTGGATGACTATACTTGCCTAAGTTTAGACTAGATCAAGTGTAGATAGAAGGACTAATCGACAGGTTAGGAGGTTTTCATGTGAGAAGGAAGGCATGCAAACAAAGAAATGACATCCAAATTAATTTAATTTGTAATTAATTTTGACTAAAATCAATAATAAAAAAGAAAATGGCTAGTGATATTTGAACACTAGACATATATTTTACAAATTTTTACCAAAATTTATAATCACTAACTCATCTATAAGTGAATTCAAATATTTACATGAAAAATATTATATTTAATTATTTTTAATCTAATTTTGATAATATAAATAAATAAACATTTTACGTGCATGCAATTTTGAAAGTAATTATGAGAATTTTAGTTTTAATCTTTTTGGAAAAAAATTCAGCCAAGGTGGGATGCCTTTTTAATTTCAATGCAAATTTTTGGAATTTTAAAAAAAAAATTAATAATTTTTATAAACTATAGAATTATTTTACTTACCTGTATCATGCCTATGGCTAGAAATGGTGCTCCAGTGAAGCAAGGAAGCTTAGAATAGGTGGAATATACTACTAGATACCACCAAAATTTGTAGACCTCTTAGTTTTTGTAGGATAAATCCAACTAAATCCTCAAACTTTTATTTTATCTCAAAAAATAGATTTTTCAATTTCTCAAGCATAATATGGCATTCCAAAGCTCCAGGTAGAGAGAAAAAAATTGAATAGGGCCACACAGAGCTTCTCAGGCTCTAAAAATTTGCAAAACACCTTGTATTTTCCAAACTAAGACTTTGGGACCTTCAGGGGATAGGTTTAGGCCACAAAACTTAGTTTTTGAATTTCTTTCAAATGCCCAAACCATACTAGGCCCCCAAGGAAGATGGAAATAAATAACCACTTCAAAACTCCTCAATCTGGCTCTTTTAATGTCAATAAATGATCAAAAAATTGATGAAAGGCCCTTTATAGATCAAGAAAAGACTGAGAAATGATTGTTTTTTAAATTTTCTCATTCAGGGGCCATACAACACCCTTAGAGAAAAAAACTCTCTCTCAAATTATAAATGAACTTGCTTTTTCAAGTATAAACACCCTTCAAGCTCTACTACCATGAAGAAATTTATGTATACAAGTAATATGATTGCACGGGATAGATCTAGAGTGAATAATAATTACAAAGCATAACATAGATTAATTCAACACAAAGAGACATAATATTTATCCTGGGAAAACTTCAAAGAGGTAAAAAATCCAACAAATAATTTTTCATTGATAGAGAAACAATTTACCCCAATACAACTCCAACTTCTCACTTCTTCTCAACAACATCCTCACAAGCCTTTTGATAATCCAAATATCTCACAAATGTCAAGACATCGAGTTATTATTCACCACAGGGTAAAACCCTATTTATAGGTAAATATTAAGGGAGGTGAATATTGCAAATAACAGGTCCAACCATCTTGAATAAATAAAATAGCCTAGTTAATTAATATCCCAAACAAACCTTTAGTAATTAATGTCCTAGTTAAATAAAAACATAGTACATAATTAAATAAATATAATATGGTTATTTATTTACATGAGGTTTCCACCTCGTGGTAATAAATAACTTATTAGTATTATTTAATTAATTATATGTATAGGCTAAGGGTTAAATTACCACTTAGTCATTAAAAATGCTCTAACAACACCCACCCACACACACACACACACACACACACACATACATATATATTGAAAAATCACTCAGTTTAAATACCTTAATAAAAATATATTGAACTTTTGGAGAATAAAGATACTATTCCACTCCAAATGATATTTTCTTTTGCATCAAAAATTGTAATTACTAGTATATTCTTGTTCTATGAAATGGCTTAAGTAAAAACTCTAGACTATGCAAATCCAAATATACTATAAACAAGTCCTTGAAACCACCCATGTGTATTACTCTTCATGTTAGGTACCATCTAATTTTTTTTCCTAAAAGCTTTAAAATTTTCTCAAATAGTTCATTTGATCCACTCCCTCCACTACAAAAGGGGTCCATACGATGTCTTAGAAGTTTTTTCATCTTCCCCAGGAGGCAGAAGGTATGATTTTGATTAGCATTTCTCATCAAGGTTCAACTCTATTTTTCAAAAGGATTGTCCATGCCATTTAAGAAAATGAATCTTAAAAAGTCATGATTCATTATTGTGTTTCTCAAGGCACTGCTCATGGGATTATAACATGGAAAGGGATATGTTTCAATATAGTTCTTACTCTTACAACCCCTATGAAAATTATGGGGTATTTTGTGACTAAAATCATATGGAAATCCTAAGAAAAAAGTTAAACCTTGGTTGTTATCAAATTGTTATGTCAACAAACATTTTATTTAGTAGTATTCTATCATTAATTATCATGTTGTCCCTCTTGCAACATGCTATGGATACACTCTCTTGATTTATTTCAAAAAATAATTCATATCATGCAAGATTTATTTTGTAATCACTCTCAATTGGTTTTGTTGGGATGAAGTAAAAGTTAAATAGAAACTTTCCTCTGTGGACAAGGAATATTACAAACCAATTATTGAAGCTATTGTAGCAGATTTGCTTCAAAAAATCATTATTTCCTCTTCTCACCCTAGGTAGAAGGATTAAAAATGATATGTTGAAACCCCTTTCCTAAATTACACTACTTGTAAAGGGTACAAATATATCTCACCACATTTACTTATTGTGGATAAGATCAATGCCAAATGGGATATTTGCTCACTTGTTTTAGTCTAGTCGAGTTATTTTCAAACTATTTGGTGTCCATGCATTGAACCTAAGATTTATCACTTCATTTGATGTTTCATTCATAAAGGGATTATTATTATCAAAGGACTAGTTTGACTAGGGGTATTTTATCCTTGATTCCCATTCTATGGGAATATGAAGACTCTCATACACTTATTTTGGTTGTCATAACACCTAAGGGGCTTGGTCTTGGATCCATGATTTTTCCAAGCCTTTCCACCCAGAACCCTTCAAATGGTTTCATATTATACTTGGTTATAACTATAATACACCCTCCAAATTCACACAATTTTGGCATGTTTTTAGAGTAGAAATCCTATTATGGTTATGCAAAGAAAGGAACTCAGTTTGGTTCTCAAAATTTTCTTCTGATATTCACTTTTCTATCCATAATAATTGTATGGTTATTCCTAATGTGATTTTACATATTTAATTTCAAACCAACAAAGTTGTTATGGAACTTGAATACCTATAGTGTTTTCTTCATCATTAGAGTAATGCCCCATGCAATGTTGCTCATGTGCCAACTTACCCACCTTGAAGTATACTACCAAGATGTGAAAATGGTTCACTACAGGGTGGATATTGGCACAACTAGTCTCACAGGCACTCTTGCAATGGAGCTATAAGTTCTCCATAATGCAATGAAAATCTTCTCATATCACCACATGGAGGATGGGATTCTCTATCTCTTCATTCTCCATGGGATTATGGATCGGCCTCTCCACCGATTGCAAACCAATGTAGATGGAGTTATATTCTTAAGAGTTCTCAAGGTGTTGGCAAATGCTTCTAGAAAAAAGATTTTCATGGTTTGATTTGGATATTTCTCCAAATCACATAGACCATGACAAATATGCTCTAGAGGAAGGTGATCAATACAATTTTGGTTCTGATTGGGACCCTATTACCAATGGAAAGGATCTTTTGGGTTTTAGGTGGGGTAATCCCCCTGATCAAGACCCCTCTTCTACCCACCTATTTTTGAATATTACTTTATGTCATTTTTAAATGTTATACAACTTTCCTAAGCTTGGCCTAGTGATTTTTATTCTTATTCCTAAGGTTTTCCTAGTTATTTGTTATTCTTATTCCTAGGCTTGGCTTAGTTTACCATTGTAGCATGCTCTCTTACTACTTACATTTTGTGTAAATAATCTTATAATTTTGCTAATATTTATATTGATAGTATAAACTCTATTTCATCAAAATAATATACAAGACAATATAATGAAATAAACAAAAATTATAACATAAAAAATAAAGGATCACTATGACCATGTAGGTAACGTATTTCCATATTTCATAAACAAGCATTTCTCTTTGAATATGAGTAATACTAAAATTGTTAAAAATAACACCAATAAAAATGAATGAAAAAAATAGATCACCAATTGTAATTCCTATTAATTTCTTGTTCAATGAAATCAGCTTAGTAGTAACTCTTCAATAAGCAAATTCAAATATATGAAAATTAAAATATACTAGGCAAACCAATGACACAAATGAAAAACATAGAATATGTGGAGTTATTATAGAATTGTGAACAAGATCACCATCACAACTAAGTATATATTCTCATGGATTAATAAGTCAAATAATTATTAATAAAAATAATGTAAAAAAATTATTCGGGATGACTATACTCATCTTTAATACCAAAAACCAAGAAATTACTCATCTATTCATTTATTTGTTTGTTTGTTATTTTAAAAACTGATTGAGCTTGTTATATCATTAAAAAAAAAATTAAATTAGTGTTTATGTGAGTTTTCTTTTAAACACAAAAAATTCTAAATGATGGTTAAATTGATGTGAAATTTGGAATTAAAATTGAACACACACTCCATTACAGTGCACCACCATCCACGAGATGTCATTATAAAATGCCTCTCAATGTAATCAAATTTAAGATTGGAATAAAAAGTGAACACATACAAAATTATATCCCACCACCAACCCCCAAATGCCATTGTATAATGTGACTCAATATAGTTATTAGTAAAAGTAAATTAATGTGTATTAAATAATTATTTTGAGTAAGACAAGAGTTAATAAATTAAAAGTGTCATAAAATTTATGCAATGTTAATAGAGGCTCGATGGGAGTAATTGTATTTTTTATCTATTGATTGATTGAATGTCTAAGAATTAAAGAGAATTATTGAATTATATAGAATGTTGGAATCTCTACCTATATTTTGGGAGTAAACATATAACATATTATAGTGTTGAGTAAGTATACATTTAAATTAATGTGCTCCTTGGCTAAGCAGCCATGACTAAGGGGCATCCATGCCATCAATATCACTTAGGGCATGATCTTGACCTTAACTATTTGACTCTCAGTGCCATTATCTAAATGGATTTATACCTTGGTTGATGGATATAAGCAATCATGATCCTCAACAATTAGACTACAACCATTTCAAATGATAATAAAGACAAATATGTATAATACTTATATTTTTTTTATTAAATTTATTTAAAATAAATTTTTATATACATTATTAACTTTATGTCATTATATTCCCCAAATTTAATATATTTAACTATTGTCATAAATTCAAACATTATTTAGCATCGTAAATCTTTATTGAAATTATTATTTTTACCATAAGACATCAATAAAATGTAATCATATCATATTTAAAGCGTGTTATGTGTTGAGTTTACAAATTATGGATGAAATATCTACTATATTTATGAATCATTAGTTGAAAAAATTATAAGTAATGAATTTTCTAAATATTTTTTCAATATATAAATGTCATTAGAATTGATCCTTTTAAAAATTGGTACTCAGTATAAGTAAAATCAAATGATCATAGTTATTTTTAAATATAATGATTCACACAGGATGCATCATATACTTTTAAGGAAACATATTTTATGTTAATATAAATTTGTGATAGTTTTCAAATTATATTATAATTGAAAGGGTTGTAGCCTAATTGGTGAGGATTTATATCCATCCACTAAGGTATAAATCTCTCTAGATATCCAATACAGAGGGTCAAGTGGTTAAGGTCAAGATCATGTCATGAGTGATTTTGACGGTGTGGATGCCCCTTGTATTTTCTTAGCCAAAGGAGCTCAATGATTTAAATGTATGATTACTCCACATTATAAATCCACTATGTAGTTATTTCCAAAATATGGATAGAGATGTTGACATTCTATATAATTCAATAGTTCCATATAATACCTTCAAGTATATAATAAAAAAATTATATTATAATATTAAATTTAAAAATATCATAATTATCATAAATTTATAATTTAAGATTAATTTGAAAGATATAATATCATCTCAAGGTTAATTTAAAATATCACTTTGATAAAAGTTAAATATATCAAAATAAAAAATTAAAGTCATGAAGATGTGGCTAAAGTAAATCACCATTAAAAATAACTTAGGTTATGATGGACTTGAAGAGATTTATTTAAAAAAACCACCTTGTAGCACAGTGACAACAACTTTAAGGAAAACATCTCTAGACAACAAACTTAGTATCATGCTAACAACTACCTTAAGGAAAACCTCAATACAACAAACATAGTAGCACAAGACCTGAGATTAAATTGGAGATGTTTATTTGGTTGGAATCCAAAAAATGTTGTCTTCTAGAATGAAATGGTAGATAACCTCACAACATATTTTCACATTAATCACTTTTAAGACAATGTGCTCAGAATTGCATGCACTTGTTGTCTTCATGGCACACACCTACTAACTCTACACTACTTTTCTCACCATCTTCACCTTCACCCATTAAATAAAGTTTGAAAACCCTCATATATTTTGATTCATGGTAGTAGTATACAACATATACATATGGCATGTTGTGATAATTCACTTATCTAGAACTAGATTTACTTTCAAAAGAAAGTGACATGATAGAGTATTATTGTTTTTTAGAATTATAAATCCTTGGAAGATTTGTTATGAAAACATTAGCATAAGTAGTTCTAAGTTTAGAGGTAGTATAATTGATCATGGATTCCAATGAAGTGGGAAAATATTTTCTTTCTACACTGATTAGAGACCTCTCACAATATTTGAAAGTCTCCTTCATGATAAGAGCCATGTTAGAATCTATGGGTATTTAGAATTTCTTTAGAGGTAAAAAAATGTTCTCACCTAAGAAGGGTATTTCATCGGCTATACTACAGGGAAGAAAATGTATGTTTTGACTTCTCAAGTGCCCAAAGTTCATATTCACTTTGGTTTAATTAATTAACATTTTTTAAAGAAAAACTAATGTCATAAAATCATGAACAGTCATTTGCCCATGAATTTCAATCCCTGAGGATAATAGATTAGGCTTTATTAGAGAGAAAGGGTTACTGCTACCTTGGTATTTAGATGGATGGACCCAAAGGATATAAAATTGGTTATGATTCATAAGAGAATAAGGGTATATACACATAATATTTTCAAACATTTATCACTTACTGACACTTTGTATCCTACAGGAACCCGTCGAGCCTCAATCTCTTTGATTGTATGCTTTAAGGGGTGCACAAGAAAGGGGTGGGCAAACCATTAGTGATTCATAAGATTGTTGTCCCTTTTTCCACCTACCATATACACACTTATCTCTTAAATACATTTACCCTAAGCTTATTCTTCTCATTTTTACCCATTCTAAACATTTTTCACATCTTTATCCTCCAGTTACTTGCCTTATCCTCATTTTGACAGTTGGTTGTACTAAGTCAACCCTATATAGTTTTAAGCCTTTGATTATTGTACAGGGTCAATTGGGTTGACCCTATACTATTTTTGGGTATTTTTAACTTTTGAGTTTATTATCCTTTTGGCCAATATATCTCACGACTTAGTGAATTATCTAAAACATATAGGGTTAACTGGGTCAACCCCACACAATTGATATATTCAGAAGGATTTAGGGTAAGATCTACCTATATATACAAGTTTATTTCCAACCATTTGAAGATAGATAAGTTAAGAAGAATAATTATGAATGAACACCTTCTTATTTACTATTATACTTAAGAATGAAGCTTAGGGTTCCATAATTTCTTTGGAGATACATATCTTGTCTTGTGGAGAAGTCTTTTGGATGCATATATAGGTTATGTATCCTAGAGCTGATTTGTCTTTGTTATCCTTACATACCACAATAATCTCTTGAGAATCACCTTAGCCAAGGGAGAGATTGAGGCTCAGTTGATTCATCTTCAAAGGTAAGTATTCCTAACTTTATTTCTCCTTTGTAAGAGTATATATATAATGCACTTGTGCTTCTCTTCCATGCATTAGGATTTAATATACATTGACATGAGTATATGTATTCTATGCATGTTTAGTTTATTAATTTTTGTTTCTAACCACTTTGTGCCATAAGCTTTGGTGATCACTAGATTAGATTTACTTTCTTGTTATTATAATAAGTGAAATATCAAAACCTAGGACCCCCTTAGGGTTATTACGTGATTATGTTAGTATAGAGGCTTTGAAACCCTCCTTAGTATAGTGTATTATGATAAGTGGTCCACTAATTAGGTCTAGTATATCCCCATCTTGGTCATGCTCTTGATTAACAAATGTATTCTCAATCAGAAGTGTAGGTATGCTCTATCTTCTCTGAGCTAGGATTGATTTATATACATGATGCATTTCTGATCGCATACATTCTAGTGAACCTGATGTGAATCTAACCCTTACAAGATTTATTCACTTATTTCATTTATTTAATCATTATTTTTATCATATATTTTCCATACTAGGTTGACTACATCAACCCAACTCTAATTTCTATGCATAGGTTTTCAAGTATAGGACACTAGATTGACCTAGTCAACCTAGTACAAATTTTTAGCTTTTTAGACTTCCAATCCAGACTACTAGATCAACCCAATCAACCCATTAAATTTTATAGACTTTAAGATATCATGTTCAACATATTAGGTCAACCCTATATAGTATAGGCACTCGGTAATAGGTTCCTATAGATCTTGATCGACCTAGTCGACCTAGTTAGTAGATTTTACAAGCATTCAATAAGGTTCTATGATAGCAATATTCTTTCTCTGTATCTCTGATCTACCAAGGTTCCTTTTTATCCTTATATCTTTCTCTTTATAGTATTTCATTTTATAGTTTGTAGTCTTCAAAACTACTATTGTAAAAACAACTAGATCAACCCTGTCAACCCTGTTCTGTATTTTGTGTGTTGTCCAGATAACTAGGTCAACTCTATTGACCCTATTCATTTTTAGACCTTGCTTTTGTAGTATGACATAAACCTTGTTTTATGTTTTGTTCATACACTATTGACTACATCAACACTGTACCTAATTTTAAATTTAGAATTAACCCTTATATGCTAGTAATTAGGTCACACTTTCACTTCTTGTTGCTTGCATGCTTAGAATAGATCACATAGTCTAATTAGGTGGATTTTAAATTAACCATTTAGTTTCACTATTTTCTATTTTATGCACACATGACCAAATCACAAAATCTAAATAAGCATTTTAATATTTGACTTCCCAAGGCCAACTTACATGAATTCATCACCAAGGGGGAAGCTGACTTGATGTTATGGTCAATTATAAAGCATGGCTAATGACATATTTGAGATAATCACCTAACACCCATATCATTGTGGTGTGTGAAGTGAGGTGGTAGGCCCTAATACCAAACCTGTATCATTACCAATACATATCCCTTTCAACCCAAACTACCTAAAAACTATCTTTAGATTACTTTTTAGTTCCTTACTTATAGCCAACTTCTCATCACATTTAAAAACATATCCTAATAATCTTATAAATATTCAAGTTGACCATTTAACTATTTATTTACTTTTCAAGTTAATCTCTTTCTCTTTTCTCAATTGTATTTTATATTGTAAAAACTTGTATTAGCCAGTGTTGGTGCAAGGTTTTGTGTCATAAGCCTCAATTAGATTGGCCAACATTAATATAATTGATTGTTCATTTCCCTTCAGTTCTTACTTTTCAAATTACTTGAAAAATTTATCTTGTTTCAATTCATAGTCTATTATAGGCTTTCTAATTTTCCATATCTGCTATATTAGGTCGACCCAATCAACCTTATACATTTTCTAGCCTCTGTTCACTGTACTGGATTGACCCTGTGCTATTTTCAAACCCTATTCACTCTTTTTATAGCCTCTATTCACTATATTAGATTGACCCAGTTGACCCTGTACTATTTACAAACCCTATTTCTATGCTAGGTTAACCCAGTTAACTCTGTACTATTTCTATCACTTTCTATCTCTTTGTTCTTTTTTACACCTCTTTCTTTATGTGGTTATCTAGTCTTATCTCATCATGATGACATCTATTCATCCTTATCTTAGTCAAGAACATTGCATAATTAAGGATTTGGATAATAACCTCAATTATTTTATTACTTCAAATAAAACTATCTACTTTCTTCCTTCCTCTTCTCCTAAACCAAAAACAATCACTACACCATGAAATGTAGTTGAGGTCATTCATCCTAATCCTCCTATTAATACCATTGTTGGGAATCCTCCACCTATAAAGAATCCTCCTCCCACCAACACTAATAATCTTCTTCCTATCAACACTAATACCACACCTTGAAATCCACCTATTGATACAACTCAAATTCTTACACATATAGTTCAACAAATGAACATCATGAAAACAACCAATCAATCTCAAATGATTATCATGTAACAACATTTATTAAACATAACTAGTCAACCACCTCAAGCCATCATGTCTCAACCAAATCCAAAATTTTCCCCTCCCCTTAGAGATTCCAATGGGAATAGCATCCCTCAACCTATAATAAATAACAAAATGCTTCAACATCTTCAAAATGAACCTTTAGCCCCATTAATTTCATCCATAGATATTGGAAGTATTTTTCCAACTATCACATATAATGGTACTAAGGACCCTACTATATTTCTTAATTATTTTGGTAATCTCTATAAGGAATGGGTCCAAACTAACAACTTTTCTACCACCAAGATCTTAGCCAAAATATTTATGGATGATGCACTTAAATGGTACAACCAACTTCCTAGACATTCCATCTCATAACTAAAGGATTTAGTCAATGCTCCAATGAAGGAATTCCAACATGATGACTTTCCTGAAAATTACCTTAGCCATTTCATAAATGCCAAACAACTTCCTAATTAATCTACTTATAATTTTATCAAATGATGTAAGTCTCTCACTTATAAATTAGACCATAATAAGAATGATGATACTATTTTTAAAATATTTATCACTATTCTTAAACCTCCCCTGCAATACAAAATTTGAATCTTTTCACCTCAAACTTTAGATGAAGCCTTAAACCAAGAAAAAAGACAAGACCTTCTTATGACTCAATTTGAAACACCTCCAACAACTACTAAAACACCTTTTCAATCATTTTATCAAAACATTGATTCATCCAAATCTCCCCAACCTCAAAATGGAGCACCCAATTTAACTAATTTTAACCCAACCCACCCTCCCTTGAGTCTAGAATAACTTATGAATAAATTGCCCCCTTCTAAACCCATGTGCTTTGATCTTTCCAAACCTCCTCTAAAATGATACAATCCTGATAAGTTTTGTTGGTCGCATGGTAATATAGGTCATTCTAATGAGTCTTTTCATGACCTTCACCGATTTATTCTTTCTTCCTTGTTTGGTCCACATTTCAATCTTGATACTCTCACAAAACAACGTTATCAAGACTATCTTCAAGCTTCTCAAATTCAATATCAAGAATCACCATCACATCAACATCAACTACATAATTATCAACAAAAATTATCTCATACTTATACCTCTTCTACTAATTTTGTTCAAACCATAATTGATCCTTCTTCTTACACCAATAAGTAAAGGATAGCTAACATGAACAACTTTAAACATATCATTGCATCCATTAAACCTCAACCTCTTAATTCACATAAACCAAAAGAGTAACTAATTCAAATACCTACTCCAAATCATATAGTACATGGTCCTCCTTTACCTCTTCATACCTCTCCTACACATCCTATGTTAAATTCAACCTTCTTAACATCTAACAAACCAACACATTTACCTATCTCTAAATGCATCTGCCAAACCAATGCAAAGTATTCTAATAGTTCAATGTTACCTCACTCTAACTCACATGTTAGCGCATATTGTGATCCCCAACCACATGAAACTTCAAAATTTAGGGCATCTTACGATGCCCATACCTATATCCATTTACTCATTGGGGCATCTTACGATGCCCACTCTTATTCTACAATGCATAATAACAAACAAATTCAGTTTCAAAAAACCTTCTGAGACTTATAGTCTTGTATTTCACATGATCATATTTGATATAAACATTAGCATAGATCTTACTTGTTCTTTTTGTCTCATGTTTCTTTATTTTTGTGCACATTTTCCTTATTTTAGTCACACTTTACTAAGTATCATTATTTACCTTTGGGTTCTTTGGTTTTCTTACACATTACACTTAGCATTTTATTTCATTTTTGATCTTATATATTTATTTCATTTTTGTCTTTTTATGTTATTATTTGCCTTAGTAGCTTTATGTTTATTTTCCCCTTATTTAGCATTCACCCTCATGGGTTTCTCTCTTGTGAGTTTTCAGTGTAAGACCATGGATAGGACCTGGCCTCCTCACAAAATACCACCTTTGCTCATTTTCTCATTTTATTGTTTTCAATTTTATTTTTGGCACCCTCGTGGGTTTTTCTTTTACAAGTTGCAATGTGAGACCATGGATAAGACCTAGCCCTCATAAAATTGCCATTTTTTCGTTCATTTTTTTAGAATATATTTTTCAATAATTACAATTTTTTTTATCTTTATTCTCAACTTTAGCTATTTATTCTTTTGATAGATGGAATTTTCATAATAATCTATGTTAGCATGTTTTCCTCCATTTCCCTCATTCTTATGATAAGGAATCATAAAAAACTATCATTGTATCCCTTTTTACCATTTGTGACATTTTTCTTGTCATTCCTCTTGATTTTCTTTCCTTTCATTCCACACTGGATAAAACAAGGCCAAAGTGAAGATAACACTTTTATTTTACCTATATCTATGAGACTCTTAGACCCCATGCTCTTTGAAGTTCTCTTTCTTAGTAACCAAGTCCCAAGTATTCAAATGAAATTCATATTTAGCACCCATATTTGGTTTTCCAAATTTATATGGAGGAGGAATCTAAAAAATAATTAAAAAATTTTAAAAGCTAAATCATTTAATAAAAGGCAATCATACAAAAGGCAAAACCATTTCAAATTCCTAAAAGTTGAATCACACTAAAAGACGTGATTCAAAGCACATCTCCTTCTTCTAGTCAAAGTTTAAACTCCACAGTTGGCCTCATGGTAGAGCTAAGGTCCTTTGGGGTACGGTACACTAGTAGATTAGAAAATGAGAATAAAAAAAAAAATTTTAGTGCTAACTAATTTCTCACACAAGTACCCAATATTTATAGTAGATTGACAGCTCTATAAGGGGTCTTGAGAAATGTGAAACACGTTGTGGGAAGGTAGGTCCATTTTAATTTTCATGCATATAGCCTTCATGGGATGATCTATATACTTCATTTGTTGTCCTAAGAATTGTGTGGCTAAGAGAAGTTTTTCAGAGTCCTTAAGGTCAAAATTCCTCTTGTTTTGACAAATTTTGAGTGTCTTGACATCAATAAAGAGTTCCTCTACCTTAGTTTTTCCTTTATTTTCCCCTCCACCCATTTTATTTCCCCCTTGGTAGACAAATTGTGATTCTAAATCTATTTCCCCTCTTCTATTATTCCTTCTTCTTTGCCTCTTAAAAATATGCTAGCATTACTTTGTTTCAATTTTATCTATCCTTAGAGAAAAACAACATGTCCGAGTAACTATGTATTATACTCTTACACCATTTATTTAACACATCATCTCATTATCATCTTAGTCATGACATTAGGTGGTTGTGTTTTCTTAGGTTGTATCTTAGATCAAGTACTAAGTTTGAGTCTTCATCCTTTAGAACTTTTTTATTTCATTTATCCATCATATTCTTGTTTTCTTTTTGTGAACTTTACTTATTTTATATATGACATTTGTCATTATTACATGTTTCTCTTTATGTATGCCTTGTTCATGTTTGTCTCACATATTCAATTAACTCTCATTTTCCATATTTCATGTTTTTCTTTTTGCCTATCTCACATGAGCTTACTTTTCACTTTCTTACATATCTTTTTTCAAGTTTTCTTACATTGATATTTCATTTATCATTCATATTTTACATGCTTCCCAATGTGATTTAGTATGTTCTACATTCATTTTTTTCATTTATGTTTTACATACTTTCCAACATGATTTAATATATTTTACAATCATTTATCATTCATTTACACTCATTTGTCATTCATTTACCATCATTTGTCATTCTTTTGCTATTCTTTTGTCATTCATTTACCTTTAATATTCTAACCTTCCCTTACAAATCCTGATTTTCCACTTTTTCCTAATACCCTCATATCTTTTCCTTAACTCATTTTACACTATCATATGCCTATATTCCATTTTTTATTTTATTTTTGGCTATTTTTTGCACTCACTTCCACAGGTTTACCTAGTGTTCTTCACATTAGATGCCTTCCATTTATTTTTCAGTCTACTTTTTTATCTACAACACTAAGTTAAATAAAGTTGTGTTTTACAATTCTATCGTGCCCTTTATCTTATTCACTACTTACTGCACTTTACTTAGCATTAGCATTGTGTGTTATCATGTTCTATTCCTAAAGTACCATCCTAATTTGCACTAGAAAGACGTGTACTGAGCTTCAAGTGGGGGATATGTATACACATAATATTTTCAAACTTTTTTCACTTACTAACACTTTGTATCTTGCAATAACCCATCAAGTATCAATCTCTCTAAGTGCACACCTTAAAAGGTGCACTTGGAAAGGGGTGGGTAGACCATTAGCGATTCATAAGATTATTGTCCCTTTTGCCACTTGCCATCAACACACTTGTCTCCTAAAACCATTTACCCTAAGATTATTCTTCTCATTTTTACCCATTCCAAACATTTCTCACATCTTTATCTTCCAGTTACTTGCCTTATCCTCTTTTTAATAGTTGGTTGTACTAGGTTGACTGGGTCGACCTTATATAATTTTTAGCCTTTGATTACTATATAGGGTTGATTGGGTTGACCCTTTACTATTTTGGGGTATTTTTCACTTTGGAGTTTGTTATCCCTTTGGTCGACATAGCTCGAGACCTAGTGAATTATCTCTTAAAAACATACAGGGTTGACTGGGTCAACCCCATGCAACTGACATATTTAGAAAGATTTAAGGTAAGATCCACCTATATACAAGTTCATTTATAGCCATTTGAAGATAGATAAGTGAAGAGTAATAAGTGTGAGTGAACATCTTCTTATTGACCATTCTACTTAAGGAATAAAGCTTAGGGTTTCATGCTTTCTTTGGAGATACATATCTTATCTTGTGTAAAAGTCTTTTGGATGCATAAATAGGTTATGTAGCTAAGACATGATTTGTATTTTTTATCCTTACATATCACAAAAATATCTCACGAAGCACCTTAGCCAAGGGAGAGATTGAGGCTCGGTGGGTTCATCTTCAAAAGTAAGTACTCCTAACTTTATTTCTCCTTTATAAGAGTAGATAAATAATGTAGTTGTGCTTCTCTTCCTTGAAGTAGGATTACATAGACATTGAGATGAGTATATGTCTTCGATGCATGTTTAGTTTAGTTTATTTTGTTTCTAACCCCCACTTTATGTCATAAGCTTTGGTGAGCACTAGATTATATTTACTTTCTTGTTATTAGAATAAGTGAAATATCAGAACTTAGATCCCCCTTAGGGTTATTATGTAATTATGTTAGTCTAGAGGATTTGGAACCGTTCCTAGCATAGTGTATTATGATAAGTGATGCCCTAATTGGGTCTAGTAGATCCCCATCTTGGTCATGCTCCCACTTAAAAAATGTATTCCCTATCGGTAGTGTAGGTATGCTCTATCTTCTCTAAACCAGGATTGATTTATAGACATGACTCATTTTTTATTGCATACAAAGGGTGCCTATCACCTTGGTCCTTAGATGCATGGGCCCAAATGATATAGAATTGGTTAGGATTCCTAAGAGAGGAAAGGTGCCTACCACCTTGGTTTTTAAATGCATGTCCCAAAAATACATAAAATGGATTAAGATTCATGAGAGATAAATGGTGGATAGAACCTCTATCTTTAGGATTCCTCAAAGAGACATCATTATCTAGATTACATCTCCCATGTTTCCTATGAGGTTTACCAATTCTCAGTGATTATGTATCCTCCTCAATATTTTTGACACTCATAAAGTCCTTAGATGAGAAGGATGCCAATATAATATTAGGAATGTGTGTGATAGGTAGCTTCTATTATGAGTTGATATAAATTTGAAGCCAAAAAAAATTAATACAATAATATGTAGAATTTAAATTAAACCATTGTTATGATAGAAATTATTAATAATTTTTTAATCATTTTAAAAATTAATGTTAGATTTAAAACCATTGTAATTAGGTAGGACATGTATCAGTTCATCATCTTTTAATAATCTGTTTGAATTCTCTGCATTTTCTAAACTAGCTATTGCACCTTTTTGTGCCATTTTAAGGATGATAGGGAGCATAAAAATATATCATATTGACTTACTATTTTCTTAATTTTGTTGTAATATATCACATTGATTTATATTCACATTGGCTATTAGCCTTATAGTGACACCAAGAGGTGTGTTAGCTACGGTCAGGTGTATTATAAGCATTTTTTTTATAGAAATAAGGAAATATAATGTATAAACTATAAATTATTTTTATTAAAACTAAAATAATGAATTTTGTGATGTTTATGGAAGGTTTCCAAAATATTATATGTACTTGTATAGTGTATATAGCTGCACGCTGATTGCTAGAAATATATAATCTCTAATACCAATATATTAGAAGTATTAAGAGCTTTTACCTAAACTGTTGGTATTAATATACAAATAAGGCTAATCCTTTTTGCCTAAACATAATAATATATAAAAAAAAATTTCAAATACAAGAAATATCTAGGCGAATAGAAACACATGAAATAAATTATATATTTATTGAACTATTTTATTATTTACAAATTATTTAATTTTTTTCCCTAATAGTTGATGTTATCTTATTTTAAAATTTCCATGTTCTACTATGTTCTTTTATTATGTTCTATGATATGTTATATCTTCTTTTATTTCTCTATTTTTATTCATAAAATTATTATTCTATTGTCATACTGAGTGTATGAAGCTTGGATTAGAGATGGGGGATCTTTGTTTGGTTATTCACCTCATAGATAGTGAATAGAATGTATGAAGCCTCTTTAGATGTTGATGCATCCCAAATATGTTTTTGAACCTCATTAGTGATACTAAGTGTAATCAACATCAGGGCTTTGGCATTAGACTTATCATACTTCATGTGCTCATCAACTCCAGTTAGATACATCACACTACCAGTGATGATCCCCTATAATTCTTCAAATTGAATAATTGTGCACATCTTTGTCTTCCATGTTGCATAGTTGGTCCCTTTTAGGAGGTGGGAATTGAAAAATAACAACTTTGGCATTGACATATTTCATATTTCTCCCTTAAATCTGCAAGTTGTTTTCAAAGCCACAACAACAAAGGTAATAAAATATTTTATTACTTCAAAATTATATATATATATATATACACATATACACACACACACACACACCTTATCAATGGTAAACTAGATGCTCTCGATTATATCATTCTTGATCTTGAGAAGTGGATGCAAATTTTCAAGTGGTACAATTTTACACCCTTAACCTATAGTGCATCTAGGGATATGTGTGGTCAACTTTTGACTTAAACACCTTCATATTATCTTATTGCATTTCTCAATATTCTTAGTGTGGTCAGTCTATGGAATAACCATGGTTAAGTAGAGTATATATAGGATGTAGTGGTTAGTCTCTTATCATCATATTGCTAATTTTGTTCTTGTTGCATTGTTGTGGAGCTTTCCCCCTCGAAGTGGCTCAATCATAATATTCAAGTATTCTACACTTTCACCAATTATTATTATGTATTTGCTTACTCTATTCTTAATTATATGATATATAATTCTATTTTTTCAAATTAACTAAGTAATTTTATTATTAGTTGTATTAGAGCACTGATTTGGGCAACTTTTTGTGATGTAATTTTTTTGGATCTGGTTTCCTTAGAACTAGAAGGTTAAAAAAACATAATTTGTGATCAAGGATGAATTGAATTTTTTCATCATCATAGTTTTCTTTGTGAGGTTTTTTTTACTAAAAATAAAAGAATACCAAGGTTAAAAAATTTTTGGAAATGTTTTAACTTTATGAAAATTAACAATCATTGGATTCATCTCTATGAGATGATCACAATGGTATATTCTAATAGTACACTTTTTTAGGCCAAAATTTTCACCCTTGTGTAAATTAATAGTCATTGGATTCATAATGTTAAGGTGATCACAATGTTATCATCTTTAAATGCACTTTTTTGGGGGTTGTAACCCTCCTAGGGTTTCTACATGGCAGACCTAACACTCGTAAATATAGGAAAGGGCAAAAATGCCCAAACCTCCTCACTAGAATGACATGGAGTTTGAAACTTCATATTAAAGCATTTTAGTAGTATCTCAACACCTTCAATCAGAGTTACATGGCATGATGAATAAAATTTATCTCCATGTGATTCAATGGGAAGTCATGGGGATGCAAGGGGAGATGAATGGTTTGAGGGATTAATTGAAACAACTAACTGTGTAATTGGCCAACTTGGTAGCATTGTCTTTGAAAAATAACTTTGTACCACTCCAATTTGGGTCTCCTAATATAGATAGTTCTAGTACCAATCTAAGATTAAAATTGATGTTATGGAAAGTGGACTTACACAAGTTTGATTTTAAGGATCTAATTTCATGGATTACTCAAATTGAAAATTTATTTGATTTACATAGACTCCCTATATTCAAAAGGTGGCCATGGCCTATTTGTATTTGGAACATGACCAATTCATTTAGTATAATTGGTTGTGCACACAAAATAAATAGAAGGGTCTCTTAGTTTCATTGTTGGTCTTTTCTAAGGAGTTGTAGCACCACTATCATAAAAATGTCTCTAAAAACTACTTTAGCTAGCTAGCCAAACTATGCCAAACTGGGACTATAAAGGATTACATTCATCAATTTTAGAATCTTTCCTTACGTGTGACAAATATCACTAAGATAAATCTGACTGATTTATTTTGGGTGGCCTCAAATATCATATCCAATTAGAGGTTCGTATGTTTCATCCTATGAGTGTATCTCAAGGCATACCAAGGGCACACATGGGTGAGTAAAAATAGTTGATTAGATGAAGATATTTCACTAATGTCTATGAATGCACTTTCCCAACACCATCATTTATGCAACTTACAAGATTGACCCCTCAACAAATTGAAGAAAAACATGAAAAAGGTTTGTGTTATGGATGTGATACAAAATGGAGTCAAGGACAATAGTGTGTTGAAAATAATTTATTTCAAATTGAAGGTACCAATGAGGAGTAAAATGATAATGAGGCTTCAGGTACATGTTTGGAAGAATCCAAGGATGGGTATGAATATTATCAACTTACTACTTCTTGCCATGCACTTTTAGACATTAGTAGTCCTCAAACTCTTAAGGTGGTGGGTTTATTCATGAAATAAAAGGTGACTATGTTAATTAACTCTAGGAGTACACATAACTTCATCAACAACAAGATAACTACTCATATAAAATGTTCCATTTACCCAGCTCTAGAATTTGAGTTCATGATTGTAAATGGTGATCGAGTTAACTGTTCTATGAAATGTCAGAACATTAATATTACTATGTGAGACTCCTTTTTATATTCCCCTATGTTTTCTATTCCCATCAAGGAGGAGCTAACATTATTTTGGGAGTATAATGGCTCAACACTTTTGGTACTATTGAGATGAATCTCTAAGAACTATTCATCAGCTTCCATTCAAAAACCATGACCTTTATATAGTATGTATTATAAGATAAGTATCTACAACTAGTTAGTTCTCACTAGATGATGAAGATTCTTAGAAAAGATGTAGAGGGATTTGTGGCATGCTTATTTTCCATAGATATTCAACCAACCAACGAGTCTACACATCCTAATTTGAAAAGAGTATTGGATGAACATTATGTTATTTTTGGTGACATGCCAAAAGTACTTCTACCAAGTCATGTGCTTGATCATGCCATCAATCTCATTCCAAGAAGTACACCACCCAAAATCAAACTGTAAATGTATCTCTATGCCCAAAAGAGTGAAATAAAAAAGTGGAACATGATTGATATGTTTGAGGTAGGAATCATCTGACATAGTTAATAGGAATAGTCATCCCCTGTAGTCAAGGTGTTGAATAAGGATGACACTTGGAGGATATGATCATATTATAAAGAACTCAACAAGTACACCATCAAAGATAAGTTTCATATTCTAGTAATTAATGATTTTTTAGATGAATTTCATGGTGATTTTTATTTTACCAAGTTATGCCTTCACTCTAATTATCATCAAATTCACATCTACAATGAGGACATACCTAGAATAGATTTTAAAACTCATGAAGGCTATTATGAATTTATGATCATGATTTTTGGCCTCACAAATTCACCACCTACATTTAAAATTTTGACAGATACTATTTTTAGTTCATTTTTTAGAATGTTTGTATTAGTGTTTTTGGATTATATCCTCATCTACAGTAAAAATTGGGAAGACCATGTGAATCATGTGAAATAGGTACTTTCGATTCTAAAACAATATTAGCTTTATGTGAAACCTTCCAAATGTGGTTTTGGTGTCCAAGAGGTGGAGTATATGGGTCATATTCTTTCACATGAAGGAGTGAAACTTGATCTTAAATACAACCAAGTGATGATGGAGTGACAGGTTCCCAAGACCCTCAAGAACCTCTAGGGATTTTGGGGGCTAATTAGTTACTATCGTAGGTTTTTCAAAAATTATGTTAGAATTGGAGCTTTGCTCACCTATTTTTTGAATAAAGAGTCCTTCCAATGGCATTATTCAAATACCAAGTCGTTTAAATAGTTGAAAATGGTTATATACATAACTCCAGTTTTAGTAACCCCTAATTTTTCAAAGATTTTGTTTTGGAGTGTGATGCATCTGGATATGGCATGGGGACTATACTCGTACAAAAAGGTAAATTGATAGAATTTGATAGTCATCAAATGATGGTAAAAAATAGGCTCAAACATATCTATGAGAAAGATATGATAGTTATTCTACATGCAATGAATCAATGGAGATCGTATCTAATGGGTTGTAACCTTCTCATAAAGATTGATCATGATAGCCTCAAATATTTTTCAAAACAATGATTAAAATCTAAAGAACAAAAAAATGGGTGATTAAAATTTTAGGTTATGATTTTGAAATAGTGTATAGGAAAAGAAAAGAAAATGTGGTGGAAAATGCCCTCTCTTCGTAGGATAAATCAATTGAGGCATTATTATGTGACACGACCATGTGGTGGGCAAATTAGCTAGAGAAAATAAGATTAGAATGGGAGAATGATAGTGCTACCAAGGATTTGAATCATAATATTCAAAACGATTCTAATGAATCTTAAAATTTTATATGGAAAGGGAACGCATTATGGTATAAAGATAGGCTATAAATTTGTAAGAATTCTCTCCTCAAACATAAAATTCTTCAGGAACTTCATGCCTATCCACTTTGGCGTCACTCCAAATATTTGAAAAAATATCATAGAATTAAGCAAGATTTATTTCGGGAAGGAATCAAGGGGGTGTCTAGAAATAAGTGGTTGAATGCATGACATGTCAATAAAATAAAGGTGAAACCATTAAAATATTAGGTCTTTTGTATCCTTTATCCATCCCTAGCCAGCATCGGGAAGACCTAATCCATGGATTTAGTTATGGGTTACTGCAGTCTGAGGGTAAAAATGTTTTCATGGGAGTTTTGGATCGACTCACTAAGTATGATTATTTTTAATCCTTATCACAACCATTTTTTATAAGTATAGTAACTCCTATTTTTCTCAACATGGTTCAAAAATTGCATGGTACCCCAAAGATCATTGTAAGTGACCAAGATCCCATATTTACTAGTAATTTTTGGACATAACTATTTTCATGTTTGGGCACCTAGTTGGCTCACATCTCATCCTATCATCCTCAATCTAATGGATAAATAGTGGTATAAAAAAAATGTCTAATAGGGTATCTTCATTATTTTTTTTGACAAATAGGACAAATGGGTTCACTAGCTGCCACTTACTGAATGGTGGTATAACACTTCTTCTAAGATGTCACCCTTTATGGTCTTGTATGGGTATCATCCACCATCCATCACTTCAGATTTGACCATGCATCCTAAGGTTAGAGCTATTGAGGAACACATTGACCATCAATAGGAGGTACTAGTGAGTTTGTGAGATAATTTAGTAATGACACAAAATTGAATGAAGCAACAAGCAGATCAACACCACAAAGAGACATTTTGACATAGTGATTGGGTCTTTATGAATTTGCATCCATATAAATAGGTGCCTTAAAGATGAAATGCCAAGGAGGTATAATCTTATTCATCAAAATAACAAGTAGGTTTGATCTTCCTATTCCATAAATAGTAAGATTAAACTATGTTTTATATGTTTTATCAATGATGTACCATAACTAGTGTTATTCAACAATAAGAAGAAAGACATTTCAAATCAAATATGCATATGAATTTATCTACAAAGCAAGTAAGGACTCAAACTAATGCATAAAAAATTCCCTTGTACTATAAAAATATTTATATACATTCCCAAATGCATATAATTCCATTTCTAGGTATAGATCTCTTGGATGGTGTTTAAAAAAAAATTATCAATGAACTTCTATAACTACTACTAGTAGGTACCTTTTACAGGGTTTCCATATGATTTTTGGAGATTCAATTTTTAATCTATATTTTATGAGTAATGATTAAAAAATAATGAAGTGAAGGAGTCAATTTAAATCAAATATAATGGATTTTAATGCACTGTACTTTAAATTCATATTTTCATGTACAGGAATGTGCAATAATGAGCGAAATGATAGATACCACAAGTAGATACAAATAACAATTTGAAAGGAAAGATCTAAAAATAAGTATGCCAATTCCTATGAAAATAGACCTCCTTGATGATGAGGAAGATCTTCCTTATGCTAATTTTAATGATAGTTTAATATATTTGGTATGGTTTTATTGGAAATATTATCCTCACACCACAATTCCTCCTATCAAAATGAAAAAGTTAAGTACAAGAAGGGAGTCTCGAAACATAGTGGGATCTTTAATTTTAGGTATATTCTTCTTGCCTAGCAACCAAAAGTACATACAAATTTAGCCATTTTTTACCATTTATTATATATTATAGACTAGCATGAAAAAATATTACCAACATTTTAGCCTCTTGGACAATTGAGAGAGTTGAATATTATATATTGTAGTCAATTTTCTACAATCCTACTTATTTTCATTTGGACGGTGTTTAGTTGTTAAATATTCACTTGTCTACAGGGTTAGCTTGCTCACATCATTCTCATCACATGAAAAACCATAGAATATCTAAATATATCTATCAAATTCATTTTTCCATGATTGGCCTATGTTCATTGCTCACCCATACCATCTATCATGCACATAATATTGAAAACTGCTATTGAAAACATCATTACCATCCTAAGTGCCTAGATAATACCTCTCTACAGACATGTGTCATTTCATCAGAATTGTTAAATAATAAAATTAGATGGTATTTATTGTGAGTTGGTCCAGACTATATTTCTAACACTTCCACTTAATCTTGACATTATTACTTTATTCCATTGAACCATTTTCTAATTGTAAATATGCTCTGGATCTACCTTGAATTGACTCAAGAGATGATTTTTGAACTATCTCTAGAGCTACCTATATCAATTTGGAGATACATTTGTGACTCTAAATCTCATTTTGTATGGACTTTGAAGTTGTTTATGTGTCTTTAGAGCTAATTTTATGAATTTGGAGATGGCTATGTATGGACTATAAATCTTATGATATGTATTAATAAACATTTTAGAGCTACTATTGCTTCATTCATGACACCTAAATTATCTCTTAGAAATTCAAAATTTTCTTTTAAAGAAGGCTTAAAGAAAATATTAGTGCGTTGTTCTAAATTACAAAGTTAATTTCAACTTGTCCACTTGCAATTAGTTATCTTATGAAACAACATTTGATTGCTATAATTTTGCTCCTTCCATGGCAAATATGTTTTTTGATAAATCAATGGAAGATATATTATCAAAAAATATTGTTATTGCTCCTTTTCTCTCCTCATAGAAGTATGATATGATTCTTCTGATCTAAATACCTTGAAATTATGCTAATTTTTATCTATGCATTCAACTTCAACTATGGAGAGTGAAATAATGGGTTACTTTTTTGAAGCCTGTGAAATGGACCCTGACCTAACATTGAACACATATCTAAATATTTTCCTTTTATCATGAGAATTATTACCCAGTCACTATCAGTATATACAAATAACTCAAAGTCATTTTATACACTATACAAAATTTTATAGCCTCTTGTGCCATTGACATATCTCAAGATTCTTTTCCCTTCTTTTTGGTGGGTCTCTTTTGGAGTCTACATAAGTTTGAAAATGAAACTAACTAATCTCTTCTATAATGTTGAATCCACATTGTTGTTGCAATCTTATTTGTGTAATTTGATACTTGTTATTTTTTGTGTTGGTGTTGGTTTATTTTTCATCATTCTAAATATTTCTAACATTTTATTTGTATACTTGTATTGGGATATAAAAATACATCATCCATATATTTAACATCAATGCCATTAAAATAATTCAATAGTCCTAAATATGTCATCTCAAACTCTTTTTCATTATTTTTAAAAACTCTTCTATGGACTAATTTTCATTTCCATTAAAGATTAAATCATCTACATATAAGGCAACAATAAAAATTTCACCTTTATTTCTTACCTTGATGTAGAGATTTGTTTTGTTGTGTCATTTATGAAATCCATTTCTTAGTAAATATGAGTCCATAAAGTTGTAATACAACCTTGGTGCTTCCCTGACCCCATAAAGTGCCTTCTTTATCCTGCACACCTTGTTCTCATGCCCTGAAATCTCATAACTAGATGGTTATACCACATATGCTTATTCTAACACTCCTTTTATCAATGATGATTTGACATCTATTTCATGTACCTTTTGCTTATGTTGATTAACTATTTCAATGGTCATTCTCATAGTTTTTAGCTTTATTACACTAGCAAATGTTTCATTGTAATTGTATCTAATCTATTGTTTATACCCTTGAAAACTAGCCTTGCCTCATGTCTCTTAATTTTTCTTTTTGTGATGGATTTGGTTTTATAAATACACTTGGCACCAATGACCTTTTTTGGTTGAAGGTTTACTAACTCCCATGTCTTATTTTTATAAATTTCTTGCATTCATCCATGTCTTCATACCATTTGTTTTCCCTAGTTGCTTATTCAAAGTATATAGGACAAACTCCTAAAAAATAAGACAAAATTAATATTTTCATTTTAATCATCTTCATACCTTAATTTTTCATATAATTATTTCAAGATCTTATTTTTTTATGATTTTTGAATTGAATATGATGAAGTAGTCCATTGAGTAGCACATTGTGCTCCATCATGGATGTTACTACTTGAGGAGTGAATCCTTTGTAAAATAAGAATCCATATAGGTGTCTAAGTGGATGTACCACTTATTGGTTCACTATAACGTGTGGGTAGAATGAATCTTGCTATTTCTTATTCCTATTCATGTCTATCATTCCATGTTGCATTCTCTTTGAATTGAGCATGTCTACTAATTATCAATTCCTTTGAGATTGGGTTGTATAGCCTATAAGATTTTTATTGATCACTATATTCAATGAAAATACATTTTTCTCCCTTTTCCTCCAGATTTTTATTCTTTATTGAGGCACTGCATATGCCACACATCCAGAAACTCTTAAATGTTCAACACTTAGTTTTATACTGCTCTATACATCTTGAAGAATTATGCCATGAATAATTTTTTGGAGACATCTATTAAAAAAATAAAATATTGCTGATAAATATTTATCCAATATTCATTTGATAATATCTTGGCCTTTATCATGATTCTTGTCATCTATTGGATATTTCTATTTTTCCTCTTAGCTACACAAATTTTTTGTATTGTGTGCCTTTCTATAATTTGGATAATGAACTTTAGAACAGTGGTTAAATGGATGTCATATTTGTTTCTTCTACTGTGGTCCTTAGAGAATTGTGGCCAAGAAAAAACACATGTTGAAATATGCCCTAGTTAATGGTGTCAAGGAATAAGGGATATTTAGTTTCATGCAATTATTGTACCAAAAACTCATCATTTTAATTTTTGTCTCTTCTATTGTGGTACTTAGAAAAAAAAATACTCCCACATTAATACATTGGTTAATTGTGATAATATTAGTCATAGTTTTATTCCATTATTGTATATGTTCCTTACAAATCTTTGTCTAAGAACAAAGACATGTATGTTAATCTATTGCTAGTGGAAATTTCCATTGGTTTCTTTCAATTATTGTACCTATTCCTTACAAAGTAGTGTCTAAGAAAACATACTCATATGTTAACGTACAATAGACTATAAACTTACCTATTCCTTACAAATTTTTTTTTGTGGTACATAGAAAAAACAAATACTTGTACGTTAATCCACTAGTTAATTGTGATAAGAGTTATGGTTTCAATCAATTATTGTACTTGTTCCTTACAAAGTTGTCTTTAAGAATAAATACTCATACGCTAATCCATTGGTAGTGTAAATCACCATAACCACTACCATTTCCATTGAGTATTTCTTATTTTATGATATTCGTAATCTGGTTTTGAGCACAGGGATGATATTTGACTACTATTATTCCCCATCAATTAAAAAAGTTAGGAATATTAAACTAGATCAACAACCAACATGCTAATATGTAAACTGTCATGTCCCCTTTTTCGTGGACATTGACAGACTTGATGATTAGCCTATTATGCGACCTTCGTAGGCTAATAGGATGGATAGAGGGTCATGATGGAGATTGGCTTAGCTTTGATTGGCAGAATTCCTACAGTTGGCTTTCATTCAGGTTATTTCAGACACATTTGGCCTGAGCTCCTATTATTTAGGGATATTTGACATGTAGCAGAGCACCTTTATTTTGGTATGGTCATGTGCGGAATCACTCCGTGGTTCACCAGCTTCAAACGGTTCGAGGATCTGACATGTATTGAGGGAGATATTAATATTTGATTGATTTAATCAAATATTAATTATTTAGCCTATTTTTAATTAGAAACCCTAATTCTAATTTAAGAAACCCTAATTAGGGAAAGCATATCTTTTTGAGGGTATAAGGGTTTCTCATGGAGGCCATTATTGATTATGCATTGATTATTGATTTTGATATTGAAGAATTCTTCTATGAAGACTAAACCAAGGGTTCTAGGATTCCATTTGCATTGGAGAACGTTCCCTCTTCAGTGTGTGCAATTCAGAGGCTGTGAAATATCAACTGATCTATTGCCAAATTGAGAGATAGCTTCATATAGAAGTTATCACAGAGATTAATAGGGTTGAGAGATAACTTCACATAGAAGTTATCACAGATATTCTAGGTATTTATTTTATTAGGTTTTTGATCCAATAAGTTATATAGATATAGATCTTCTATATTAGAATCGTATATCTTGAGATCAGGTTGTTTAGCTATCAGGGTGTGTTATCTTATGTTTGGTAGCCGTACGAAGTCTGTACAAATCTATGAAAAAATCTGTAAGCATCAGTAGATTCACTCAGACACTGACCTCGGCAGACAGAGATCCCCAGTGACTGACATCAGCTGACTGAAGACCGACGTCGGTAGAGAAGGACCGACATAGACAGATGTCGGTAGTATATCGACCAACGCCAGTGGCTATGTGTTCGACACAGTAAGCTGAGATAGAATTTCCAGATTCAAGCTCAATTTTTAGATTTGCAAAAGCCCAGGGTTTTAAGATAGAATATTTCATATTATTTTATTTGTATGCTAGAGATTTGATTGTGTAATCATCTAGAAGAACAAGTGATAAGATATTTGATTGGCAAATAAGAGATTTACTGTGGTTTATTGTTTATCTAAAATTATTTTGGCAAAATTGTATCTTTGTTCAGAACTATTTATGTTTCTATATTCCCTGTTTGAAGGGGATATTATAGTGGTATCAGAGCTTTTGCTTAGAAAAAGGAGCCCCTAAGTAAGGGACATTACAGTGGTATCAGAGCTTTTAACAGAAAAAAGGAGCCCCTAAGTAAGGGACATTACAGTGTTATCAGAGCCAAATTCTTGCCATCCTGTTGGGTAGATCAGAGCCAATGTCTTGCCATCCTGTTGGGTAGTTTGGGTAGGTTGAATCAGTGAAGTATCCATGATGTCTTCAAGTACTCAGAGTCGGTGGGACTATGACATGAAGAAGTTGAAACTAAGTTTAAAGAGGTTAAATGAATCTCTTTCATGTCCTACATTCAAAGACAAATCCACACGATATATGATAGTGAATGGTGAGTGGGAGTTATTACCACCTGAGGCTCGAAAGAAGGTGTCTTTTGACCGCTTTGTTAAGATGAGGAGAGAGCACTACAGATTAGTTGGACGGTATCGCAGCATGTCCCATGATTATTATGAGATAGAAGATAGTGAAGATGAGGATGAGTCTAATGCTTGCACTCAGAGTGGGGAGGTGTGCTTAGATGTTAGTGCACTGAGGGTTGATGATCTCTCAGATATAGCATAGATTATAGAAGAGTCCCAGGATTTGATTATTGCAAATGATACTCAAGAGGATGCAGTGGACAGTTTCGAGGACTTAGTTTCACCAATAGTTTCCTTCGATATGGAGGAGTTAGACAATGATGCTATAATTTTTGATACTCTTGACATTGATATGAGCTATGGAGTTGATTCATAGAGTATGGATGGTAGTACTCCAGAGATCATTGATTTTGAGTCTACTCTTTTGGACCGTGCATCAGAGGAGGATTGTAGGAGACAATCTAGCCAGTGCCATCATGTGTCTAGTCAGCTAAGAGTTAGTGAGCGAGACATTGCTACCATTTGCAAGCATTACGATGCTGCTCATCAGTTGTTAGCAGTTTATGGATGGGGTTCTACTAGCATTGAGTAGGGAGGCAATTATTTGTCCTTGACAGAGATCCACTCTTTATGGGAGGCTATTCAGATTTTGAGACAGGATTATATGCAGTTGGCAGCTGACATAAATTATCTTATGGAGTGGGGCAGCATAGCATATGATGCATTATTGGTCAAGGAAGATAAGGTGAGTGAGCTTACTCAGTAGCTCAAGGTGACTTCTGAGATTCTTGAGAGTATGTAGTTGGCTTTCGAGGAGTCATAGTTTCATTTCACTAAGGTGACTATGGAGTTGGATCATTTGCGGTCTTCACCAGCGCCAGACCCAGTCCTTTTGTATATTGAGATGGTTGGTGGTGAGTACATTCCTACAGTGGTTGTTAAGGAACATGTTGGAGTTGACACGCATGTTCAAGATTTGGGAATACCTAGTCCTGATGAGTTTGGCATACCAGTAGAGTCGAGTCTCTAGATTGATTCTTCTCATACAGATGATAGTGTGGTATAGTTGGTTGTGTCACCTTTACAGAGGGATCAGTTATGGGATGGATTGGCACCATATTTTGTAGATGGAATTGGCAATTTGAGTTGTCCATTCGACTTGGGTTATGATACTTCAAGAGTTTGTTTCACATGTGTTCTTGACTATGGCAGTTGTGCTTTTAGAGTTTGGTTGAGTTGCATTCACCAGTTTTATTATGGGTTCCTCTTTGTTCTACTTTTGATGATATTGCAGGAACTTGCATTGATTTACAATTATGCAGAGCATAACTACATTTGGGATCCAGGTGGATTGAGTGGTTCATTGTTCTGAGATTGCTTGGGGACAAGCAATTTTTGGAGGGGTGGATTGTCATGTCCCCTTTTTTGTGGACATTGATAGACTTGATGATTAGCCTATTATGCGACCTTCATAGGCTAATAGGATGGATAGAGGGTCATGATGGAGATTGGCTTGGCTTTGATTGGCAGAATTCCTATAATTGGCTTTCATTCAGGTTATTTCAGACACATTTGGCCTGAGCTCCTATTGTTTAGGGATATTTGACATGCAACAAAGTGCCTTTATTTTGGTATGGTCATGTGCGGAATCACTCCCTAGTTCACCAACTTTGAACGGTTCGAGGATTCGACATGTATTGAGGGAGATATTAATATTTGATTGATTTAATCAAATATTAATTATTTAGCCTATTTTTAATTAGAAACCCTAATTCTAATTTAAGAAACCCTAATTAGGGAAAGCATATCTTTTTGAGGGTATAAGGGTTTCTCATGGAGGCCATTATTGATTATGCATTGATTATTGATTTTGATATTGAAGAATTCTTCTGTGAAGACTAAGCCAAGGGTTCCAAGATTCCATTTGCATTGGAGAATGTTCCCTCTTCAGTGTGTGTGATTCAGAGGCTGTGAAATATCAGCTGATCTATTGCCAAATTGAGAGATAGCTTCATACGGAAGTTATCACAAAGATTAACAGGGTTGAGAGATAACTTCACACAGAAGTTATCACAGATATTCCAGGTATTTATTTTATTAGGTTTTTGATCTAATAAGTTATACAAATATAGATCTTCTATATTAGAATCGTATATCTTGAGATCAGGTTGTTCAACTATCAAGGTGTGTTATCTTATATTTGGCAGCCGTACAAAGTCCGTACAGATTCGTGAAAAAATCCGTAAGCATCAGCAAATTTGCTCAGACACCGACCTCAACAGACAAAGATCCCCAGTGACCGACATCGATCGACTGAAGACCGACATCGACAGAGAAGGACCGACAGAGACTGACGTCGGTAGTATATCGACCGACGCTGGCGACTGTGTGTTCGACACAGTAGGCTGAGACAAAATTTCCAGATTCAAGCTCAATTTCCAGATTTGCAAAAGCCCAGGGTTTTAAGACAGAATATTTCATATTATTTTATTTGTATGCTAGAGATTCAATTTTGTAATCATCTAGAAGAACAAGTGATAAGATATTTGATTGGCAGATAAGAGATTTATTGTGGTTTATTGTTTATCTAAAATTATTTTGGCAAAATTGTATCTTTGTTCAGAACTATTTGTGTTTCTCTATTCCCTGTTTGAAGGGGATATTATAGTGGTATCAAAGCTTTTGCTTAGAAAAAGGAGCCCCTAAGTAAGGGACATTATAGTGGTATCAGAGCTTTTGACAGAAAAAAGGAGCCCCTAAGTAAGGGACATTACAGTGGCATTAGAGCCAAATTCCTACCATCCTGTTGGGTAGATCAGAGCCAATGTCTTGCCATCTTGTTGGGTAGTTTGGGTAGGTTGAATCAACGAAGTATCCATGATGTCTTCAAGTACTCAGAGTCGGTGGGACTATGATATGAAGAAGTTGAAACTAAGTTTGAAGAGGTTAAATGAATCTCTTTCATGTCCTACATTCAAAGACAAATCCACATGGTATATGATAGCGAATGATGAGTGGGAGTTATTACCACCTGAGGCTCGAAAGAAGGTGTCTTTTGACTGCTTTGTTAAGATGAGGAGAGAGCACTACAGATCAATTAGACGGTTTCACAGCATGTCCCCTGATTATTATGAGATAGAAGATAGTGAAGATGAGGATGAGTCTGATAATTGCACTCAGAGTGGGGAGGTGTGCTCAGATGTTAGTATTGAAAGAGATTGAATTATCCTAAACAATATCCTATGATCTAAACCTAGTATTTGATTAACATGCATGGACTACATTGAGATTAAAAGTGTAGTTATCATTTTGAATAATGTTAAAAGTGGAATTTTTGAGTGGGGTACTTAGGCATGTGGTGTAGTTGATTATGCAAATATTTTAAATGAATAAAATAATGATTAATGAAATGAAGAAAGTTTGAGTGAGAAAGAGAGATTAATATTTTTCTTAGTTTTGTTAATGGAAGTTAACTATGTTTTTTTGAATGAATAAACTCAAATTATGCATGGTAACTATGAGTTTTGTGAATTTACATGCAAGATTGAGTTGGTAAGAGATAGAAAAGGTGAAAAAATGATAAGAGGAGTTGAGGAGAAGAAAGGACACATGACGAAGGAGAAATGAGAAAGTGTAGAGCAAGAAAAGCAAGATTAATGGTTTGTTTAGTTTCATAGTGGAAGAATAAAAAAGGTTGGTTATGTTATTATTTTCAATTCTTAAGGAAATTGTGTATAGTTATGGTTCTTAGGGTTTGGAAAAATAATTATATTTTTATATGGATATAGGCTTAGCTGTGTGGATGGCTCGACCATCCACATAGCTAATCCATTATCTTCTAAATCCTAAGATTTTGAATTAGACTTTTTTATGTGTTATACTAAAGGGTTAAAAGATTTTATTCTTAGAAATGACATAATGCCCTAGATTAGGAAAATTATAACCTTGATGGATGGTTTGATACTTAGACAAAGATTGAGATTGGTTATTATATAAATATATTATATACACATAATCAATTGGGTAATTTTGATACTGAGTATGCAGATATAATACGTAAATATTGCGTTTACACTTGATAAAAAATATTGACTAAGTCAAATAAATGTTTGAACAGATCTCTCTTTAAGAAAAATATGTATATTATCAATTTGAGATAGTATGAAGATATATAGGTTGATAGTCAATTTGGTGTTATCATGAATATATGTTGAATGCATATATTTTATATTAATCAATGAATATATGAATAACTATATTTTGTGTATTGTAGTAAAAATTAGAAATAAGACAGACACACACACACACACACACACACACACACACACACACACACACACACACACACACACACACACACACACACACACACACACACACACACACACACACACACACACACACACACACACACACACACACACACACACACACACACACACAAATATATATACCAGGGGTAATCATCATTTGAAATAATGAGAATTTGTTGATGGGTTTGAAAGGGATTTTTGTGTTACCAGTTTAAAATTAAGTCTATTAGGTTAAAATACATAAATGAGGACTGTCAAAATATTGAATATGTACTATACGTGACATTTAAAATAATGAATATACATATTTATGTGTCTACTATATCTTATCTTTTGAGATAGAGTATATGCATACGAAACATTGTTTATATTAATACACGAACTGTGAATATATATTTGAATGAATTAAAATAATATGACTGTGTATCTTTTAAATTTGAGTGTGTGTGTGTGTGTGTGTGTGTGTGTGTGTGTGTGTGTGTATATATATATATATATATATATATATATATATATATATATATATATATATATATATATATATATATATATATATATATATATGGCATTATGAGTTTATATATATAGGATTGAACCTTAGCCGTATGTTAAAACACTTTGAGTTTATAAATTAGCATTGCAAGTTGTTTACAAAAATATGGGTATATAAAACGGGTAGGTTATTATAACACATAAGAAATAATATATGGATGGTATGTTATTTGACATTCAAATAGGGAAGTTATATATAGCATATTAATCTTCTAAAAATAGTGAACTTATGAAGTCGACTAGTTCAAAGCTTGAATGGATAATTATGAATAGTTTGTATTATGAGGAAATGTATACAATTGAGTAAAGGTATGGTTTATATGTTTTAGGAATAGATTCAATTTTAAAGAGACACTTAGAATCTTAGGAAGAATATAAAACTCCAACAGATAAATAAGGAAATGTATAGGTCTGATTGGACTACTATTTATTTTACTCTGTTTCCAATAAATCACATATAGTAAAATGACTAAATTAATGGTAAAAATAGGGTAATTGATTGGAATGGTTTTGATCATAATTTAATTATATTTTATATGTTGAAATTTGTGAATCAAATTATGGGTTTTAGGAAATGATGAGACCCTATTTAGATCTTAAATGATTTTAATAAAAGATTAAATAATTATAAGAATCACATAAGTTTTTTATGAAGTAAAAAAGGAAAATATTCTACTATGATAGAATAGTAATTGTGTATTTAATCGGGTATATATTATACACGATGCATAAATATATAAAATATACCTATGAAAGATAGGGAACTATAATTATTTTCATAAAGCCTCTTAAAAGAATATTGAGTTTCATAAATGAAAGAATGTGCATTTTTATGAGTTAATTAATCTTTTAGTTATTTATTACTGTTGTTTGTAAATGAGTAATATGACCAATATACTATGATATTGTTAATTATAATACAAATGAATTTATTCAAAGATTTTATAAATACAATCCAACTAAGTATTTTACTCATTTGGTAATTAAACTTACTTGCTATACTTATTATTTGTGTTGAATAATATAGTAGAGATTCATTCATACATTTGATAGATGAAATGTATGTATTGTGATTATTCTTGTATCTAACATAAGCTATAATTACTAGTAGGAAATAATTTATATAAATCTATTAGTTACATTAATTTTAATCAAATCTTACATTATTGGTACTAACTAAGCAGCGAGACGGACTTCACTAGCTTACTTACCATCACCAATGCTAGATGAAGGTAATTCGATCAAGTGGTGTATATGAATTTGATTAATCCTAGAGATAAATATCTATTTGAAAAATTTATCCAAAGTAATGTTTAGTTAGACATTGCCATTTCATATGTATGATTTACATGTTTGATATATATCATGTTAGAACGTATTTTTTTTATGATACACATCATGTATTATAAATCTTACAACATATGGGTACTAGCTTGTCTCTCTAGATTTTCATATAGTCATTGTCTACCCATTTATAGAAAGTGGGCCACTCTCTATTTACGAGATTGTGTGGGGGACTGATAGTTTGTGATTGGTGTGGAAAAGCACTATAATGATGATCTCCCTTCCAACAACATTACTTATTAGAGACTACACTTGAGATTATCAGAGATACTCGAGTTCGAGTGACTCATACTCCATAGAAGATTGTATCTAGTATTGTATATATGTTGAGACATGATGTCAATTGGAAATGTAGTTAATTACTTATTATATATTGACAATAGTGGTTGTATTATTGTACTATTATAGATGGATTTTATGTAACTACTTTTATTATGCAGTTATGTTTTTTTACATGTGATGCTAGTGATTAGTAATTGTTAAACGTTACATTTTTACTTTATGTTTATTATAATTAGTTAGTATTCTTAGATCATTAATTAAATTTTGTGGTGTAATCTAATAAAAGAATATGTGGAATATATATTTTTTTAAAATTATTACGTTATTATAGTAAATCTTAGTGGGGATGTTACATTGTGGTATCAGAGATGTGGCTCAAACTCTATGACTTAATGAGTCCACTAATTTTTTTGTATTCTTCTATTATCAAAAAGAATAATGGTTTGAGAAAGAGAATAGAGAGAGTGTCCTTTCAATGTCAATGATAATACCCCTCCATTTGATCCTAATTAATTTGCAATTAAGAAAGCAACGAAGTTTGATCAGATTTTTGTAGCTATGAATGAGACTAGGGATATAATTGTAGCCCTAGAATAGGAAATTTGTGGAAATGAGAGGAAGCCCATCAAGATGTGCCTAAAAATCATCCTATTGAGTAGTAAATCCTTCAAGAGTAGAAATGCAAGGAAGTGTTTCAGGATGCAAGAGTACGTGTAGTTACAAAATTTATTAGGGATATGAAACATTTAAATCCACCTAAGCTTGAAAAAACCATTATGGGAGATGGAACTAAAGCATGGTTGACTGAAATGGAGAAGTATTTCAATATTTGAAACTAATCTGAGGTCACAAAATCTATTTGAGGAGAATATCAGTTGGTTAGAAAAACATCTATCTAGTGAGCCAATAAGAAGTTGGAATGAATCTTAACTCAATGACCACTATTTGGAAGTAATTTATGTTACTATCCTAATCTTGGTGGATTCTACAGTTATATTTTGATCAAAATCTTATAGATTTTTAGAATCTAAAGTAAGGAGACTTATTGGTGAATGAATATTGGGAACAATTCTCCAAGCTTTTGAAATATGTACCTCAGTATTAGGTAGATGGGAGGTTCAAGATTAATAAGTTCATCATAGGATTAAAATCCCATATTAGTGAAGAGGAGGATGTTCATAGACCATCTACCATGGACCAAGTCTTCGAGAAGAAAGTCAAATAGGAGCAAAAGTTGAAATCTCTTGCTTAGTTTAGAGATAAGTTTAAGAAAAAGTTTAAAAATTCTAAGCCAGCTTTCAAAATAAAAACTAGAATCAAAGGAATGGAGAATCCAAGATCCAATTCAAGAGTCTGAATACAAGATTTAACAGTAGTTCATTTAGTAATAAATCAGGTAATAGTTCTAAAGGTGGTTTTAAAGGAAACCAATAATTGAAAAGAAGGGACCACTAAGAGGTTACTTTATTTGTGGAGGCGACCATTTTTCACATAGATACACCCAAGATAAGTTGTGGAACAAATATTCTACTCCTCAGCAAGGAACATTTTAGCAATGTATTCATGTGGTACTTGATAATCAATAAGCTGAATTCTAAGCTTCATCGATAAAATTATTAGGTATTTTGTTTGAACATCCACTTTCCATTTTAATATATACAGGGGCTATAAATTTTTTTATAGCTCTTATAATTCTAAATGAGATATCAAGAAAATTTGGAGTAATGGAAAATGCATGGTTGATACAATATGTTAATTATTCTAAAGTCAAAGTTGATAAGTGTTGAGTTGAAGCAGAGATTAATTTTCCTAAATTCATAATAGTAGTTGATCTATATGTATCACCACTAGGTTCATATGATGTGATCCTAAAATTTAAGTAGCTTATGAAGCATAAAGCCAAGTTTGAATATTATCTAAAGAAGGTTGAGTGTTTAGATGATTTTGAAAATCAGACACTAATTCAGGGTGAGAAAAAAGAGTTAAGACTTAGGTAGATTTTTGAAATGCAACTCAAGAAGGCCCAAGGAAAAGGATGCAAAGAATTTCTCGTCAAGATAAATGAAATGGAGGAAACTAAGGAACCGTCAATTGAAGATTGTCTTTTCTTTGGGAATTTTTATGATGTGTTTCTAGAGGAATTGCTAAGATTGCCTCTTAAAGAGAAGTTTGATTTCTCTATTGATATCAAACAAGGATCAAAGCCTCAGTCTAAGGAACCATATAAAATGACAACCACTGAATTAGTTGAATTTAAGGATCAACTCTAGGGGTTGTTGTCTAAAGGGTTGATAAGACCAAGTGTGTCGCCATGGGGTGCACTAGTTGTCTTTATCAAGAATAAAGATGGTAGTTTTCAACTTTGTATTGATTATAGATTGTTGAATAAAGAGACTATAAAAATAGGTATCTACTACATTGAATAGATGATCTTTTTGATCAAATATGAGGAGAAACGATCTTTTCTAAGATTGATATTAGAGCTGGATATCATCACTCAAGGACAAAAGATGAAGATATTCCCAAAATGGCATTTATAACTCGATATGGACACTATAATTTTACAATGTTACCATTTAGGTTGGTGAATGCACGTGAAACATTCATGAATCTCATGAATAGTGTGTTTAGAGATTATCTAGATCAATTTATTTTGGTCTTTTTAGATGACATTATTATATACTCCAAGGATGAAGAAAAGCATTTTCAATAGCTAGAGCTAGTTTTGCAATGTTTATGGAAGCATAAGTTATATATCAAATTATCCAAGTGTGCATTCTTCTAAAATCAAGTATAATATATGGAGCATATTATCTCAATGGATAATATTTTAGTTGATCCTGCTAAGATAAGAGCCATTATGGAGTTTGATTGGATTAATAGGATATTATAGGAAATTCATTTCAATTTTTTCCAAGATAACTAATTTGATTACCAGTCTACAACATAAGAATCAAAGTTTTATTTGGTCAAATAAGTGTGAAGTAGCTTTTTAAGAACTGAAAGGAAGGCTTGTTTTAGAGCCAGTGTTAAGATTTCCTGATCCTAATGGTTAATTTTTAGTGACCATAGATTCATCAGAAGATGGACTAGGAGGAGTCCTTATATAGGATGGTCTAGTAGTAGCCTACGAGTCAAGGAAGATGAAGTCATATGAGGTGAACTATGTCCCTAATGACCTTGAACTTGCATCAACTATCCATGATTTACATGTTTGGGGAGACATTATTTATTGGAAAAAGTGTCTGAGATCAAAATTGATAACTTAGGACTCAAATACATCTTCACCCAACCAAATTTGAATGCTCATCAAAGATGCTAGTTAGAGTTTTTGTTTGACTTTGACTTCATTATCAATTACATAAAAGGCAAAGAAAACATAGTAGTTGATACCTTAAGTCACAAAAGGTACATAGTAATTATGGCTACTATCAAAAGTACTTTTAGGGATCGAGTGATTGAATTCTCATTAGTAGATGAATTCTATGATCAGGTCAGGAAAGTTTAATCTGAGAATGCTGAAAATCCCAAGTATAAATAATATAGATTAGAAAATGATGGTATTCTATGATACAATGGAAGTACGTATGTGCCAAATCAAGAGAATTTGAGGAGCACAGTGCTAAAATAACTACACAATGCCCCATATTTAGGACATCTAGGAGTAACCAAGTTCATGGCATAGCTTAGACCACTTTATTTCTAGAAGGGAATAAAGAAAGATGCAATATAATTTATGTCACATTATCTAGAATGTCAACGAGTGAAAGCTGAACATGTGTATCCAACTAGATTGTTATATCCCCATGACATACTAGAATGGAAATGATAGGTGATCAGTATAAACTTTATCCAAGGGTTACCTTTGTCATGGAACATGCATGCTATGATATTGGTTGTAGTTGATAAACTAACCATGGTACCACATTTTATACCAGGGAATTTAATTGATGATGTACCTACTATTACAAAGAGATTCATAAATAAGTATATTAATTGGATGGATCTCCAAAGAATATAATTTTAAATTATGATTCAAGGATGACTCTTAAGTTTTTGTTAATTTTGAATTCAGCTTTAGGTACGCAACTAAACTTCAGTTCTGCATATCACCCATAGACTGATGATCAAATTGAGTGAGTTAATCATGTATTAGAGGATATTATTCATATGTATTGCATGGATAATCAATAAAAGTGGGAATAATACCTTATATTAGTTGAGTTTGCATACAATAACTCATTCCAATCTTCTTTGAAAATGGCACCATTTGAATCACTGTATAGAAGAAGGTACAGGACACCAATCAGTTGGGACAAGTTGGAAGATAGGGTAGTCTTTGGACCTAAGATGATTTTAGAAATGGAAGACCAATTCAAAATAATCAAGCACACATTGGTTGAGACTAATGATAGGCAAAAGATCTATGTTGATCTAAAGAGAACAACTAGGTAGTTTTCAGTAGGTGATAAAGTTTTCTTGCTGTAAAAGCCACATAAGAGCTTAATTAAATTTGGTAAGTCAGTAAAATTTTCACCAAGATATGTGGGACCCTATGAGGTTTTATAATTGGTAAATATTGTAGTGTATAGGCTTACATTGACACCATCCCTATCTTCTTTACATAATTGCTTCTATGTATTTTATCTTAAAAAGTATGTAGCTAATCCTTCATATGTGTTGAATTGGAATGCTTTGTAGGTTATAAATCTTGGGGTAGTCATGGTAGAATCAATCAAATTAATTGAAACTCACAAAATTCATTTGTTTAATAGATAAATTTCATAGTGCAAGGTCTTGTGGGATCAGTACTATAAGGAAAGTGCTACTTGGGAGGACTATGATGAGTTATATAGGCTATTTCCACATTATTTTTTTTGAATTTATACTTCATGCTATGTTATTTTTTATTCTAAATAATGTTTGTTATTCAAAACTATTATTTGAATAAGTGTCATCAGGATAATGACTAGCTTTAGGGGGAAGGATGTCACATCCTAAGCTCTCACTAAGCTGATTTATTTAATTATCCATGGATTATTAAGTTGTCAAATTGATTAGTTACTTTTTAACTAAACTATAATTCATATGTTGTTATGAGACAATTATATGTTACTTTGATTTCATGATTTCATTTCTATAAGTTAGTTGTATTATGAATATGTACATTATAATTATGTTAATTATTGTTACATCGTTATTTTATGATATATATCATGATGTATCAGGCTAACTACTTTTTGTCATGAGTTGAATGTAGGAGAGCTCATCTCTTAAAGCATGATGGAAGGAGAGCATATTGGATAGGGCGATGTAGATAAATATATTGGGGGATGACAGAGGAACTGCTAAAACCCATGCACACACCACATTAGATTGTACATGTTATATGTATTTTATGGATTATTAGAGTTAGTACATTTTTTAAGTTATTTGCATTTAGATTTTAGATTTTAAATGTTAGTGAGTGTTAGTTCAGTTTTGTACTCATATATATGGAATACAACATGTGTGATTGCATAGTAGACATTTTACATAGGCTTACTACATAATGTTGTAATATGATTAAATTATGTTACTGTACTCATGTTTGTTTATGATTATGGAAATGCAAATCTATGTGGAGAATATCTAGTTACTATTATATATAGACTAAAAAAATGTATTTTCAATGTTTTAAAACATTAGATTATTATCATTGATATTTAGAATATCAATATACGCCTTAAGTTATTAATATAATGAAAGGAATAGATAGTCTATATAAATTTCTAATAACATAAATGATTATATTGTTATGAATAGAATAAATAATTATCCGATCTACCATTTTTGATATAAGACGATAATAGACTTTGTGTTAGTCATATTAATATAGAATACATGATATTATTACTATTACTAACTATTAAAAGAGATTGGTCTTTGATTAACATACATGGACTACATGGATATTGAAAGTGTAGTTATCATTTTGAATAATGTTAAAAGTGGAATTTTTGAGTGGGTTACTCAGACATGTAACATAGTTGATCATGAAAAGATTTGAAATGAATAAAATAATGATTAATGAATTGAGGAAAGTTCAAGTAAGAGAAAGATTAGGGCTTTTCTTAGTTTTATTAATAGAAGTTAACTATGTTTTTTGGAATGAATAAACTTAGATTATGCATGGTAACTATGTGTTTTAGGAATTTGCATGCAATTTCAAGTTAGTAAGAGATAGACAAGGGGAAAAAAAGGATAAGAGGGAATAGAGGAGAAGAAAGTACACATGATGAAGGAGAAATGAGAAGGTGCAAAGTAAGTAGAGCAATATTTTTAGTTTATTTAGTTTCATAGTGGAAGCATTGAAAAGGTTGGTGATGTTATTATTTTCAATTGTTTAAAGAAATTATGTGTATAGTTATGGTTCCTAGGGTTTGGAAAAATAATTGTATTTTTATATGGATATAGGCTTAGCCCTATGGATGACTCGACCATCCATAGAGATAATCCATTATCCTCTAAATCCTAAGATTTGGAATTGAATTTTTTTGTGTTATACTAAATGCTTAAGTGATGTTATTCTTAGAAATGACATAATGCCATGACTTAGGAAAGTTATAACTTGGGTGGATGGTTTAATATTCAAATAAAGATTGAGATTTGTTATTATATAAACATATTATATACTCATACTTAATCAAGTGGGTAATCGTGATACTGAGTATGTAGATATACTACGAAAATATTGTGTTTATCCTTGATAAAAATATTGACTGAGTCAAATAAATTTTTGAATAGAACGGATCTCTCTTTAAGGAAAATATGTATACTATTGATTTGAGATAGTATGAAGATATAAGTTGACAATAAATTTGTGGTTATCATGAATATATGTTGAATGTATATGGTTTATATTAATCAATAAATATATGTATCGCTATATTCTATCTAATGTAGTGAAAAATAGAAACAAAGCACATTTATACATATATATTGGGGGTATTTATCATTCAAAACCATGAGAATTTATGGATGGGTTTGAAAGGGATTTATGTGTTATCAGTTTGAAATGAAGTCGATTAGGGTAAAACACATAAAAGAGGAGTGTTGAAATATTGACTATATTGATTGTATCTTAAATATTCACACACACACACACACACACACACACACACACACACACACACACACACACACACACACACACACACACACACACACACACACACACACACACACACACACACACACACACACACACACACACACACACACACACACTTCTCAAATTTAGATAATACATAGTTTTATTGTTTTAATTCATTCAAATATATTTTCATAATTCATGTATTAATATACACATTATTTCCTATGAATTTACTCTATCTCAAAAGATAAGATACAATCGATACAGTCAATATTTCAACACTCCTCTTTTATGTGTTTTACCCTAATCGACTTCATTTCAAACTGATAACACATAAATCCCTTTCAAACCCATCCATAAATTCTCATGGTTTTGAATGATAAATACCACCAATATATATGTATAAATGTGCTTTGTTTCTATTTTTCACTACATTAGATAGAATATAGCTATACATATATTTATTGATTTATATATATATATATATATATATATATAACTCGAGCAATACATATATTTATATATATAGTTTGTGTATATATCAATCTGATATAGGAGCATCAAGGTAAGAATGACATCCATTTTGTATTTTGGCCTTGAGGGATTAAGTATGTCAAGTTTGGAGTATAAAGTGTGTGTAGAGACCTTTTAAGTTCCATTTCATGCTTTCAAGGTCATTTGGGGTTTTTATGAATCATAAGAGTGAGTATTGGTAGTGTTTGGAGTTTTCCCTCCAAAACTAGTAGTTTGATAATTCAAATATTTGGATTAAGACTTGAAGGGTCATTTGCATGTTTGAAGTGTTTAGATGAGTCCATCAGGGTCAAGGAGTATAATGAAGTTATGTAAGGGGTGTTAATGAGTCATATTTATAAAACACACAAATTGGAATTCATGATTTTGAAAAGGAACCACTCACCCATACTTTGGGATGAAGAAAAGTAGTTGTTTTGTAACTAATGTGGTAACCAAAATTGAAGTTGGTATAAAAAGAAGATGGTAATGATTTTTTTGGTTGTTATAAGAGGAAGAGATCTCCAGAGAAAAGGAGGGTAAGAAAAAGAGAAAGCATAGAAAACCCCTCATAAGGAAGATGATAAGTCCTCTTATGGACTGTATTATTTAGTCAAGTTTAGCAAGAATGAATAAAGGAATAGTTGGAATTTATTGTAAATTGAGTTATTTAAATTAGCTTTGTGAATCTTGTTTTTTTATGGATTAATAACTCTTATTGCCTACAGGTGTATATACTTTTGTAAAATTTGTAGAATAGGGGTGGTAAAGAAGCAGATAGTCTTATAAGGAAATACTCACTTGTATTTGAAGGTGGTGGCCACAATAGGAGGTATTATCATTAACCTTAGATTTATAACAAATCCACATAAACCTTTATATGTTGGTAGTGGAATTTAAGAATGTAGTGTGAAATAGGAATTCGACTAAGAAGAGGAGATTAGTATTGTGTTAGTGACAAAATGAACAAAGCAAATTGACAAACAACACAATAAACTAACACCTTCATGCCTAGTTACTAGGGTGAGCTTAATAACAAAAAAAATGAAAAACACAACTAAAAATTAAGGAAAAAAAAGAATACTTCACCTTCCTTAGATGCTTCAAATGCTTTTGTAGTGGCTTGCTCAACTTGTGCTCATGAAGTCTTCATCAAAGGAGGCTTAGCTATCTCCTCTTCTCCTTGGCCCCTTTGGATTTGGCTTGGATTGAATTAAATTTGGCATGGTAACAATAATTACAATATCTTTTGGAATCATTTGTGCATTATAAATTTGCATTATCAAGACATAAAATTCAAGTGGCAAGGCCTCCTATTTATATATTTTTGTAAATGGGTAGAATCAACCTAAACCATCTATCTCAAGATTGAGATGTGTGGCTAAGGATTAATCTAATTATGTAATTAAAATCCATAAATAGGATCATCAATACTTGGGATAAAGGATAAATTAAGAGGCATGGATGGATTTGATGAGACATGGGAGGCATGAATCTTGATATTTGTGGCATTTATGGCCTAGGGATGTCTTTCTAAGAAATGAGGTCACCTGATGATGCAACTATTCAATATTCATTTCCAAAAATAAGTATTCAAAAAGTTTCCATAGAATTCTTAATTAGGTTCTAATTTGGTTTTATTAGTTCTTAAGTATGATTAAGCACTTTATGCACAGATTACTTAAATTAATCAAAATGCCTTATTATTGGCTCAAAATTTGATTGGATTGGAATTAAAAGTTGATGTTAGATGCATTGGATATGTTATCCCATTTAGGATGTTACCAACACCAAATAAAAAAGGTATGTGTCTCATCTAAGAGATTTGATAGGAAAGAGCAATCTAGAGCACCCAGGTGCTAAAATGGCATTTTGACTTGAAATGATCTGATCAAATTTAGTTGGACCATAAATTACATTACCCCATTTAATGATACTCTAGCCAAAATTGGCACTTGAATATGTCAATTTGAAAGCTTTTAATGTGATTTAGTGTTTTTAGGCCAAATTGTGCACTTCAATGGAAATTGGTCAAAAGCCTGGTTGGAGGTTATTGGTGGTTAGATTTAGGTGTCTATAGTTTGCCTTTGTTTGAGAAGGCATTGAAAGATATAATCACAATAACATATTCTCAAAGAATAAAAATGTCTTGTATGCCTACAACTATAATGATGATAAACTAACTGTGTGATGCCCCCTCAAGGGAATGGTTGGCATAAGTAGGTCGAGAAACAGTCCCCAAAAATAAATAAGTGAAACAAGGGGACCAAAGAAAGGAAAGATGATGGGGTGAAAACATAATGATTTTTAAAAAGTATTCAAAATCACTGCAAATGCAAGTGGGATGGTGTACAATAGTTTGGCCAAAGGCGGTTATAAGCATTTAACCCCGATAGTGGCAATGTGGTATGATAACACAATGATTTTCCCAAAGTCAATTATAATCATTGAGAAGATGGAGCTGCCCCAGTTAGGATAGATAAATAAGATAATAATGTGCCCCTATATGGGTAAAAAATGTAAAGTGGTGACAAAATAATAATTTGCCCAAAGGTGGTCATACTTAATGAGAAATGCAGGTGGGATGGTGTGCAATGATTTGCCCATAGGTGGTTATAATCATTGGACCCCAATTATGGCAAACATGACAAACTTGGTCAAGAATGATGATATAATTAACATAGAGGGTAATGATAAATTGGAACAACCTACTAGTAGGGAGATGCTCATCTAAACTAATAAAGGTTGAAATTATTTTATGGTTAATTACTCTATTTGGGATATGATTGAGATTTAATGAGGATGTTGGTGTTGAAGTGTGTTGATGATGCCATTTCTAAATAGACTTATTGAATTGGAAGTTTGTTGTAGCATTTGTTAGTAGGCATCATGGTATAACATCACGAGGACTTGGCCAAAATATGCATAAGGATTGACTCCCAAAATTTAATACTCAAATATAAATCAATGTACCAATGATAGAAACCATGATGACAATGTAAATATATGAATATGGATAGATTAGACTATAAGTTTGAGCAAGGAATCATCCAATGAACACACATAAATTGAATCAAGGTAACAATGTTGAGAGCAAACAAAAAGGTAGATAAACAAAAAAAATAAGTAGAAACAAACAATAAACAATGTAATAGAAACCATACAAACATTGCCCTTAGAAAATAGGTGAAAACTTAACAAATGAAAAAAATGGGGGAATATAAGAAAAGGAAGGGGGTGACCGAGCTATCTTCATATGCACTAGGCAAGTGGACATTGCCTACATAGTTCCATGGATGTAATATCCAATAAAAAACTTTAGGCCAAATGTAGTTCTCTGAGGGAATGGGAAGAATGTGATAAATGATGAAAAAAAACATAATAGATGTGATAGAAGAATAGGAATGGTCTTATAAAATGGAAAACACATGAGAGGAAAGGCCAAAAAGGATGGGGAAACTAAGTGACAAGTGGTTTACTTACAACTTAGTAAAGGTTCACATAATCCTTAAGCCAAAGAAATGGTCAATAATTTTGGTTTTTTATAATGATTTTTAAAATGTTTTTTAAAATTTTAAATTATCTCAACTTGATCAAGAATGATGAGACACAAAATAATTTAAGCTTAGGAAACAATGAAAGCATTCAATCTTGGATTGTTCGTAAAATAGTGAGAGTATTCAAACTTAGATTGCTCACAAAATGGTGAGAGAGTGGATTAGGTTACTCATAAAATAGAGAGAGTGTGGCTTAGGTTTCTCACAAAATAGAAATAACATGGCTTATGTTGCTCATAAAATGGTGAGAGCATGGCTCAAGTTGCTCACAAAATAGTGAGAGCGTGGCTTAGGTTGCTCACAAAATAGTGAGAGCGTGGCTTAGGTTGCTCATAAAATGGTGATAACATGGTGAAAAGGGTGACTGAGTTGAACTTAACAAGTATCAAGTGCTACCTACATGGTCCCAGAGTAGGACCTCAAGTCATTGTAGTTGTGCCCTTATAGCAGTGGAATTCGACTAGTGTAGCAGTCAATTCAAACAAAACAAGCATAGTTGGTAAAAAGGCATAGTATGGCATAGGAAGTGGCAAGTTGGTATGTCAAATCTCAATAAACAAATATTTCCCCTAGTTTCCCATAGGCAGTTACAATTAGGACACAATGACATGGATCAAGGGTACTAATTTGTCCAAAGGTAGTTATAATTAGTAGCAAGACCTGTGATAAGAAAGGAATAAGAAATCAAGGATGTAACTGCTGAAACTTCTATCATACTACTCTAAAATATGTTCTCTATCTGAAGTATTTGAAATAACTAATGAAACTAATCAGATTCCTTAATGCTAAAAATGTGCAATGAATGGCAAAAAACCAAGTTCAAACAGGTTAGGTGGATATGATTTAGAACATGTTTGGTTGATATAAGAGGATGGTAAAGTAGATGGAATGGGATAAAAGGAATGATAAGCATGATATTTGTACAAATAAGAATAGTGATAAAATGACACAACATGAAATGGTCCTTATAGACAATACACCTTAGCACTCAAACATAGTACCACTTGAGGTGAATAATATTCATCAGCTCAGGAAGTTCATCACCATCTGGTGTGGCAAGCCTATATGCTACTGATCTATAATCTATAGTAATGATGAAAGGCCCTATCCAATTTGGTTTGAATTTACCTTTATGCTTCTTCTTAGCCATGGTATTCTTTTCATTTTCTTTAAGAACAAGATTACCAAGTTAAAATTTTCTATATTTGACATGTTGATTATAGTGGCCTTTGGGTCAATTCTGATATGCCTAAAGATTTTTAAGCATAGTTGTGCATTTTTCATCATAGCTCTTGTAGGTGAGCTACTCAATAGTAGTGATCATATAGGACATGTTTGAAATATATTTATAGTGAAGGCAACTTGACCTTAATGGGAAGGATGGATTTTGTACCATAAACAAGTGAATATGGAGTGGCTCCTATGGGGGTACGGTGATTGGTACGATTTGCCCAAAGAGTAGGGAATATATTTAAGTGCCAATCATGACTGAAATCATTGACAATATTTTTGAGAATATTGACAATGGTTTTGTTTGATGCTTTGTCTTGGCCATTACCTTGAGGGCAATATGTTGTAGAAAAATGTTGTGTGATGTTATATTCAATACATATCTAGTCTACATCCTTGTTCTTAAATGATCCTCCATTATCAGATATAATGTTAGAGGGGATATCATAGCAAAAAATGAGATGGTTGAAGATAAATTTGGAAATTTACTTTCCAGTCATGTAAGTGAGGGGTATAAATTCAACCCACTTAGAGAAATACTCAGTGGTGGTAAGGATATGTTTATGGCCATCAGATGAAGTGCAGTTGATCTTCCCAATAAGATCAAGTCCCTATGTAGAAAATGTCCATGGTGTCAACATCAGTTTCAAAGTTTGTGCTGGGGCATGAATCAAATTAACATGCCATTGACATTTGTCACACTTCTTTACATATGTAGCTGCATCTACATCCATTGTAGGCCAATAATAACTAGTATGCAAGAGCTTTTTGGATAGAAATGCCCTGCTATAATGATTTCCACATACCCCTTCATAAACTTATTTTAATGCTAGCATATACTCTACTGAAGTTAACTAATGAAGTAGAGTTCCATCAAAACTATAGGGGTAAAGGGTGGATCCAAGTAGAGTATAACGAGTAGAATGATGAATAAAGGCTTTGGTTTATTTTCAAGATAGGTTAGGTGGTAGAATTTGGTCATGAAGGTAGTTGTAAAGTTTTGAGTACCAAATATAGTTAAGAGCAATAATATCATAAATCATTGCAATGGTTGAAGGTTCATGAAATAGTGCAAACAAATTTTCAACAAGGAATTGATATTCTCTAGCTTTGTTTGTTTGTCAAATTAGAGTGCTGATAGTAGCCATGGCATCTGTAGTTATATTACTATTACTTTGTATATGCTCAAATTGGATATTTGAAATTTATTACTTTAGGGTATCAATCATAGCCTTATATGGAACCAACTTGTCATCTTTGGTTTGAAAATGGTTTGACCTAATTGATGATTAATTGAGAATCACCATTAAAATTTAGATGAGATATATTCCATTGTACTACCTATCAAAGTCCTATGACAAGTGTTTCATACTCGGCCATGTTGTTTGTATAAGGAAAATTGATTTTGAGTGATTTAGGGATTAGATTCCCCTATGGTGTAATAAATAAGAGGCCTACCTCTAATCCATGTGCAGTAAATGAACCATCAAAATATAGCTTCCATTGTTTCTCCTCAAGAGGTGTGTCAATGATGATCATTATGGATTCATCAAGAAAATGAAATGTGAGTGGCTTTGTGTCTATAAGGGGTGCTTCAACGAGTTGATCTACAAGGACCTATCCTTTGATTACTTTCTGATTGACATACTCTATGTCAAAATCACTAAGAAGCATGATCCATTTGGCCATTATACCTTGTAAATCTATTTTAGATAGTAGATACTTGAGTGGATCTAATTTTGAAATGACCATGGCCTTATTGTTCAACATATAATGGCACAATTTTTAAGCTATAAAGACCATGGCTAGACAAGCTTTTTCAATAGGTATATAGCTGTGTCATATGTGACCAAGGTAAGACTTAAGTAGTATATTTCATGCTCTTTTCCATTGTTATCATGTTGAGATAAAATTTCTCCCAAGGCAATTGTCAGTAGCTGATAGATACAACAAGAATGGCTTTCTTGGCATAGGAGGTAACAAAATAGGTGGATTAACTAGATAGTTTTTGAGTTGTTGAAAATATATTTATTAGTGGTCATCCCAATGAAATACAACTACCTTTTTTAGAAGATGTGTAAATGGATGACACTTGTCTGCTAGCTAATAAATTAAGCATTAGATTGACTGGATCTTGCCCTACAAACTATGAAGTTGATTCAAATTGGCTGGTGGCAACATTTTGATTATAGCATGGACTTTGACTGGATTAACTTCAATGCCCCTATGAGACACAATGAATATAAGTAACTTTATTGAGTCTACTCTAAACACACATTTCTTTGGATTGATTCTAACTTTGTACTCTTGTAATCTTTCAAATTCTTGCATAGCACTGTTGGATGGTTAGCCTTGGTCTTAGATTTTTCTAATATGTCATTAACATAGTCTTCAACAATATCATATATTATATCATGAAATATGATAGTCATGGCCCTTTAATATGTAGCTCTAGAATTCATAAGACCAAATGACATTACCTGATAACAAAATGTTCCCCATGGAGTGGTGAATGTTGTTTTATGTTGGTATTTTGGTGTTATTCTAATTTGGTTGTATCCTAAAAAGCCATTCATGAGTGAAAGCATTTCATAACCCATTGTGAAGTTGATGATCATGTCAATATTAGGAAATGAAAATTCATCCTTAGGTCAAGCTTTGTTTATGTCTTAGAGATTAGTATAGATTTAGATTCTTTTAGGTTTTTTGCTAATGGGTACAACATTAGATATCCATTCTGAGTAGTTAATGGATCAAATACATCTTACTTTTAAGATTTTTTCTAACTCTTTCTTTACCAAGATAGTAATGTGAGGATTCATCTTATGTAGCTTTTATTTCATTGATTTAGCATTGTGATTGACCACAAGGTGGTACAGAACCAAGGTAGGGTCCAAACCTAACATGTCAGAATAAGTCCATGTAAAGATATTTACAAATTATCTCAATAGAGTTGTAAATACTTCACATTCTTCCTTAGTGAAGGATATGCCTAATTTTATCCATTTCAAGTCTGATAGAGTCTTGATGTTTACCTCTATTATATCTTTGACTAGAAGGGTTAAATCATCTTCTAGGATAGTAGGCAAAGACTTGAACTATCAAAATATATTAGGGTCTTCTGTTAGGACTTTCTCTTCAATGTCTCCTAGGAATGATGAATTTGAGTCCCCCAATGGGAGATCTAGTCATGATAAAAATAGTCAATTTTTTTTGAAGAATTTGATCAAATACTTGTTACACAAAAATAAACTTGGATCCATAGGAAAGTTCATCATTGGTGGTCTCCTGGTCTAAATTCAAAGAATAATGAACACCCCCATCTAATATCACCTAAAACAATTTTTCACCACTAGATTGGCCTTTATCTTTAATTTTTCCCTAGTCAAAAAGTGTCTCAAAGATGTTTTCACTCTGGGACCTCAATGTTTTATTTATTTACTTTTGGCTAAGGGTGTTCACCCTCTCTCCAAAATAGGCTTCATGATCCAATGTAATTGAGAATCTTGATTTATGATCTCCCTATGGAACATTGTCTCTAATGCCTAAAAGTCATAGAATGCCTCATCATTCTGAAACTCATCAATCAACAAATTAGATTCCTATTGTTCCCAATCTATCAGTTGGGGATAGTTTAATGGCAATGGGTTGTGATGAAAGACTAGGGTAAGGGTACAAATGCCATCATTATCAAATAGGTTAGTCTCATCTAGGTCATCAAAAGTGAGGCTATGATCAGACTCTACTTCACTATCAACATCATCATCACTAGCCATTGGTGATGGAAATCAAATAAGATATGTGGGGTCACCCTTAGGTGGTTTAAATCCAAGTTCATAGGGTCTTTTGTATTTAGTCATGGAGATTGGTTCAATGGTTCCTTGTTGATTTAGTCTGAGGCCTCTTTCATAATCTTGATGCTCCATGATTCTATTAGGAATAGGGTACTTTGCACTTTTATAAAAATCAACTTGGTTATCATTATACAACCATGATTTATCCCCTTCAAGAGGGTCTGGTTCTAGGCCAGATGTTGGTACAAACATGACAGTTCCCTTATCTTTGTTTTTTTTTTCCAAAGCATGTGTGGGGTATTTTTAGGTCATCCAAAGGTCTTTGGATTCTGAGGAAGATTGGAAATATGGAAGGTATCATGGGTCACATATTCCCATGGGCCATTATCTAAAATGGTGAAATGATTGGAAGCTTCAAGAGGTGGCATATGGGAAAGGGAATCTAATGTATTAAGATCTATGCAATTATCTTGTGGAGGATCAATAAGCATGGCCTTACTTTTATCCTAATTAGAACTTAGATTCATGCCATATTGGTAATTGTAGCTTTCAAACTCAGCCCCAAGATGTTTGCAGTGTTCATATGGGTGTAAATCTCCTAGAATATTCACTTCCATCTTTGAGTGGGAGAACATGATACATTGGTACAACATTGATAGGATTGCATGAATCTAATGTAACCAAGGCCTTCCTAGAATCATATCATATGACAACTCAAGATCAAGCACATGGAAAAGTGTATCATGGGTCAAAGGCCTAATGATAACTGGTAAGCTAATGGTGCCTTGTGATTTTCTTTCCTGATTATCATAGGCTTTGATAATTATCATTTTTCACTGAAGATCTACCATTATGTACCCAAGAAGATTGATGAACTTTAGAGACACTATGTTGAGGCCCAATCTATTGTCTATAAGAATGCATTTCAATTTATGCTAATTTATATAAACTTCTATGTACAATGAATTATTATGGAGTTGGCTAAGGGAAGACATATCACCTTGGTTGAATGTGACTTATTGGGCTAGAGCTAGGTGTCTAACCAAAACTTGAAATTTATCTAGGGATATGTCACTAGAAATAGTGGATTAGGTTAAAAATGCATTCAAAATGTTCTTATGGTTTGTTAACATTCACAACAAATCTAAAATAGATTTTTTTTCTAGTGTCTTCTATAATTGTTCCATAATATCAAACTTCTTGTCTTGGTCCATGTGAATGGTTTATTCTAAGGTTGAACGTTGGTTAGATAATAGGCAAAGTGTGGTAGATGGTTTGGGCCTGAGATAGTAATGTTTAACCTTTGAGTTATGATTGCATAATTAGGATTAGATGCTAGACCATAATTGATAATAAATTTTAGGAATGGTGTGGGACCATATAGGACAAGTCTCGATTTCTAGTGCACTTATATGTGGTCACATGGAAAGGGTGAGTTATCGGTATAAGGTCCAAAAGTAGAAGTCTTGATTTGTTGGTTTGCCTATGTACAGTCCCAGGTCAAATAAGGATTATCCATGTAATTTGGTTGAATGGTATTATTTATAAATGGTCTAGATTGATTAGTGCTTGATATAGGATTAATGGAGATGGTATTAATGCTACCCCCTGCAATATGACCTACAACCCTATTATAGTCATGTGTAACTTCATAGTAGGTTTTTTGGTTATTACCTTTCTTACCTTGGTTTTGTCAATTATTCTATCATTGTGGGTTTTATTTTTGATTCTACTGATTTCGCTGGTTTGACTTTTGATTTTGATAATGTTGATTTTTTCGTTACATTGGCCGGTGTTATTGTTATTACTAATTATTATGTTGTTATTATGTGTTATGTTGGGGAAAAGGGTTTTGATAAATCCCAAGAGTTTGATTAGAGGTAGAAGCACAATTATCTAATGTTATCTCCCTATTCTCAATAAAATTCTTGATTTGCACACATTTTCATAGACTATGCCCATTGACTCAATGATATTCATAGAATTTATTTTCATGGTACTAATCAGGATAAGGAATGCCTTATAGATAATGCTTTGGTATAGTCCAACTAATCAAATTAGCAGTGACAAGTTTATGAAATACAAACTCAATAGGATATACTAGGTTACTAAAGACACAATGTGTAGGCACAATTCTTGTTGGAGGAGGGGATTATAATGGTAAAGGTTGTTGCATTTATTGTGTAGGTCTTGGTTGTTGTGCTTGTAGTGTTGGTTAGAGAGGTTTTTGGGTAGGATTAAGCTAAAAATGTGGTGTAAATGATGTTTTCACTATTTGGACATGATGTGACTTGGTTGCTCCATTACCCACAACATTCTTATTTCAATTGAATTGCTTTACTCTATCTTGGTTATCGGCTTATGCTGCTTTTGATGCTTGTACTTAGATTGGATGTTGGTTTTGGCCACTTCCCTAATTGGTAACTTGATTTCAATTAGTTGACGTAAGCTTGATGATCCCTTTATTAATAAGGGCTCACTCAATCAACAAGCCTTTGTTGATGATCTCCTTGAAGTTATGTATACATTGTAGTTCCAGATGATAAGCTATCTCATTATGAAAAATTTTAGTAAACACAATGGATAGTTTTTTATCTAGTGAATTGTGGGTGAATCAGCTTACAAGGGCTCTCCATCACTTTATATAACTTTAAAAACTCTCACTAGCCTTTTGTTTTGCTTTTGTTAAGTCAACGAATGAAATCTCATGTTCAAGATTATAGGAAAAATGTTGTACAAACTTATCAAAGAGATCATAAAAAAAAATTAATAAATTCTTACGCAACTTTAAGAACCAATCCAAGGCTTATCCATCCAATCTCCTTAGAAATAATAACAAAAGGTCTATATCACTATATGGCACTGGTTGACATGCGATAAAGAACTCAGTTAAATGGGTGTTAAATATTTGTCAAATTTAAATATTTCATATCCTAGAGGAAACGATATCTACAAGTACTCCATGTTGAATGGATAAGAACACATGTCATCCAACTTAAAATTTTTAGTTTGTTTCCCAACCTAAATGGTAGCAATTGCATCCTTTATCTATTACAATTTTTGGGATAGGAAACTAGAAGGAACATTGGTTTGAGGGAGAACATTGGTTTGGGGGAGAACCTTGGTTTGGGTAGATGGTGGGAGGTCACAAGTGGGACACTTTGATCATGGTATGATGGAGATATATGTTGGGGTATATTTATTTCATTAGAAAATGGACCAAGAATATGCATATATGGATTAGGATATACTTAAAATTACACATTTGGTTGTGCGATATTTTGGTTTGGCTTGGCTATGAAGGTTTGACTTGGAAGATTTTGTGGTTGGGATGGAGGGATATAACTATATTGTTCCTATTGTGGTTAAAAAGGGACATGCTACTGACTAATCAAACCTTATTGAGTGGGAACTTGTGAACCAAGACCCTATCTCTAAACTTGTGGCATATTTTGAACTGATTATTGTCTAGTAGGTACTTGAGAAACATGGGAGAATCTTTATTACATGACTCATTTTTGGGAAGTGACCACATATTAAATATTCAACATCTATCGTTGACTAATATTTACACATTGTTGGCAAGTCATCATTTGGTTTTGTATTCATACATTAGTATGTGACTGAAGAGGTATGTTTATCACCACCTAACAAGGAGGAACATTAGTTTCCCTTGTTGCGATGGCAATACATTTAGCCTCTATTGCATTGGTACACTATATTATGCCTATTATTGTAGAATATGACTCATTCCTTATTGAGGATGAGTAGGATTCATCACATTCTATTATTGAGGTGTGACATTGGGTGTTTTTTGACTACCTAATCCTATTTGTTGCATGGTTTATGAAGTAGTTGGTTGAGGTTGGGATGTAGAAAATCCTACTCCCTAATTCGGAGAACCACTTGCAGTGTTAACTAAAGGCACATTGTCTTGACTAGTTGTTTGTGTGTTAGTACCACTTTGATTTGGATTGGACATTGCTTACACATTATCCACTATATTTTGCTCACTATTATGCATAGAAGCAGAAGACACTTATTCAATAATGGGCATATGCATCAAGTTTTCCATCAAAGTGTTTTGCATGAATAGGTCTAAACTCTAATTGTCTTGACTAGTTAACTCAATCAAAACTCTTATTGAAGGAACTAAGTCAATAAGAGGTTTCCTCAACATGGTCATCTAATTGAAATTGTGTGCTAGATTTAGGTAGGTTTGATATGCCATCTACATTTGGTTAAAGTGGTCTTCCATGATATTTTTGCCTCTGTTAGGCATATTAGGGTCCTGATACATTGTTTGGACTATAGCCAAAGGATTTCTAGAAGAAGTCTATTGATCATAAATTATGTTATGGGAAATTCTTACTAGGCTTGGTAAATTCTCATGGGGGAAGCCTACTAGAAACTTCGTCCTTACCTATATGGATCTAACCAAAATCTTGTCTTTGTTGTCCAATAAGTGATGCTCAAATAAAAATGGATCATATGTGGAAGGCTTATTAATAGAGCATGACTATTGTATAACTAGTTCGCCAGTTGTAGGTATTGTAGCTAGGTATTGTGTAGTTTGTTCTTGATCTTGTTCTGAATAAGGTGGTGTATTAACAAAATAGTTAGATAATGGATCTTGGATTTGTGCCCCTAATTGAGTAATATAATAGGGATAAGGATCCAACTCATAAGCAATATCATTTATGTAGGGGTATTATATGATTTATTCCTACGCAACCACATTATTAATCCCTAGATTTTACATGAGTCCACTACGAGTATAGCAATACATGTTGGGATCCATAGTAATTTTTTTTGCAATAATAGGTAAAATATTTCTAAAAAATCTAAAAAGACAATGTCTAAAATCTGATATTCAAACTTGGTCTAGATTCATCAAAAGGATCAAAAATTTTATGCAAAGATTTTTTGATAACACAAGCTAACGTTAACTGTCTAACATTACACATCTTACACAAAAAATATTAACTAAATGAACCAAAAATTTAAATGAAAAACTCTAAGGTTGAAGTGTTTAAAATTAGTCTAATATAGAAATTAAAAGTTGCTAGGTCTTTTGGCCAAAACATGGTGTCAAAAGCTAAGCTCAAACAAGGCATGCAGTAGGATTCTTGGAAAAATGGCATCAAAAGATAGACTTTAAAATAGATGAAAGTTTTAATCTAATGGATTTGAAACACTTATAACAAACAGTAGGAATTTTATTCTTGGACATGGACTTGATCAAAGAGGTATAAGGTATGAAACAAAAGGCACTTTAGAGATAGTTTGTTTTCTCACAAATAATGGTATAAAGCTTGGTTCTTTTAACAAATAAGCTAGACAAAAAGTGAACAATGTAACTGTGCTAGATAAAGATTCACAAAGGTATACTTGGATTGGTTTGAAAATGTAGGATCAAATTTGAACTCTACGCAAGGGGGCCTATGAAACAATATCTAAAATGTTTTGGGAAGCGTAACAACACTAGAGTACCCAAAGATGTGACAAAATTATCATTTCAAAAACTCTCTAAGGCAAATATAATTTCTCACAAGTTTGAAAGCATAACACTACCTTTCTTGACTCAAAATGTTGTGGTGCATAGACTCAAAGTGCAAGTGTTTTAGCACAAAATGACTTAAGTTTATCAAGTGGTAATAATGATCATGAGTCTTTAAATGACCTTCTACCCAAATTGGAAATTGAACCTATGTTTCCTCAAGTTTAGTGAAAATGGTGAACCCACTTAATGCATCAACCCTATGAAATTATAAAGGTGCAATTTTGAATTTATATTATAAATGAAGGACTTAAACAACTTTGGCAGAGGTCTAGACTCAATTAAGTAGCATAACTATGCCAAGTGGATGATATGACTCCAAGTTTTGATGAATTTTGAACAAGGTGAATTGATGATTTCATGTGGGTAACATAACACCTCTTTTTTCAAAGGAAAATGAAAACCATGCGTTTGGTTTGCACCATTTTTTTACACCAAGTTTTGACTCCAAACAAGACTTTAATCTAGGACAAAACCAACTAATTAATCATTCTTAAATCTTAAACTGACAAGGTTTCTTGGTATTATTGAAATCCATCAATATACATCATTTGAGAGGATTTTAAGTGTTCATCCAAAAGTAAATATACATTATATAGTAGCATTTTTACATCTCCCCTTCTCTCAAATGACAATATTGTGACATGGACCTTGAGGCATACCTTGCACCAACAATACTTCCATAACAAGTGAGGTTTTATCTAAGATCTACAAGTTTTCAAATGTTCTATGGGAATCAATTGCATAATGACTTTCACGTCAAATAATGCAAAAGAAAAGCATGAATTTTGGGTCCGTATCACTAGGCTTGTTGCAAAAAAGTCTAGTCCTTTTTTCAACCACTACATCCTATTGTTCACTCAATGTAGTGTGATGTCTAAAATGCCATTACATCCCATGTGCAACTCCAATATGGAGCCAAATGAAGTCAATGCTAGGAGATGAAACACCAAGTCAAAGCTTCCCTGAAGAACTTGTAGGAGGTAATGACGTCCCCATCACAAGCCATGTTTGCATGAAATAAAAGATTAATAGAAAGACTCTAGGGTCATTTTCAAGGTCACCCAAACTTTGATGAGTTTTTGGGGAGTGATTTAGATGACATTATTTCTAAGCCTTGGACTAGGATTTTCGTAATAAGGATGGCATTTTTAATTCCAAAGGTTCCCTAAAGGGGACAAATGGAAGAGCATACACATGACATCCTTCTCCTTTCGAATCAAAAAACAACTAAACAACCATTGAATACAAAAATTTAGACAAGTGAGTTCAATTTTAAGCACCAATTTGAAAAATTAAGTGGTGTTCTTTTGTTCCCTAAAGGGGACAAATGGAAGAGCATACACATGACATCTTTCTCTTTGTGAATCAAAAAATAACTAAACAACTATTGAATACAAAAAATTAGACAAGTGAGTTCAATTTTAAGCACCAATTTAAAAAATTAAGTAGTGTTATTTTGACCCCTTGGTCTTAATTTGTAACTTTTAAATCTAACTACAAGATTTAAGCAATAGCACCCTAAATGATTTCCTTTAAGCACCAAAATGAAAAGTTTGATTCATTTTAAAACACCCTAAAAGAAGTTTAAAAGGATCTATTTAAACATGCTTTGATGATTTTTCAAGTAAAACATACAAAAAAATGTTAGCAAGATGTTTAGCTTAGAATCACTTTTGAAGATGAAACAACCATCTTAGAAAAATGAGCTCTCAGGTTTATGTAAAAAAAACATAGTGACCGTCAATGGTTATACTAATCGGCAATGATTACACTAATTGGTGATGGTTACACTAACCAATAATATTTATGCAAACTGATGACAATTTTAATAACCGACAATAGTCATGTAGACTAATGATGGTTTTACTAACTATTGATGGTTATGCTAACCAATGATAGTTATACTTAACTAATAATGGTTGAAAATGATCATCGGTAGTTTACTCAATCGATGATTGTTATTGTGTAAACTCATGATAAAGAAAAATGGCAAAACAAAGTTATAAAATAAAATTGTAAAAGTTTTAATGATCTAAATGAATATTTTAAAGTTACATAATGATTTTCTTCATGTGTGGGATGCATTTGGTCCGACAAGGCGTGCCATTTGTGAACTAGGAATTTGACTAAGAAGAGGAGATTAGTATTGTGTTAGTGATAAAATGAACAAAGCAAATTTACAAATAACACACTAAACTAACACCTTCATGCCTAGTTACTAGGGTGAGCTTAATAACAAAACAAAATGATAAACACAACTAAAAATTAAGGAAAAACAAGAATCCTTCACCTTCCTTGGATGATTCAAATGCTTTTATAGTGGCTTGCTCAACTTGTGCTCATGAAGTCTTCATCAAAGAAGGCTTGGTTATCTCCTCTTCTCCTTGGCACCTTTGGCTTTGGCTTGGCTTGAAATTAATTTGGCATGGTAACACTAATTGCAATAGCTTTTGGAATCATTTGTGAATTATAACTTTGCATTATCAAGAATTAAAATTCATGTGGCAAGGCCTCCTATTTATAGATTTTTGTAAATGGGTAAATCAACCTAAACCATCCATCTCAAGATTGAGATGTGTGGCTAAGGATTAATCTAATTATGTAATTAAAATACATAAATAGTATCATCAATATTTGGGATAAGAGAGAAATTAATAGGCATGGAGGGCATTAATGAGGCATGGGAGGCATGAATCTTGATATTTTTGGTATTTATGGTCTAGGGATGGCTTCCCAAGAAATGAGGTCACCTGATGGTGCAGATATTTAATATTCATTTCCAAAAATAAGTATTCAACAAGTTTACATGGAATTATTAATTAGGCTCTAATTTTGTTTAATTAGCTCTTAAGTATGATTAAGCACTTTGTGCAAAAATTACTCATATTGATCAAAATGCCTTGTTATTGGCTCAAAATTTGACTGGATTGGAATTAGAAGTCGATGTCAAATGCATTGGATCCATTATCTCATTTAGGATATTACCAACACCAAATAAAAAAGGCACATGTATCATGTAAGAGATGTGATAGGAAAGAGCAATCTAGAGCACCTAGGTACAAAATTGGCATTTTGACTTAGAAAGCTCTAATCAAAGTTAGCTAGCCCATAAATTGTATTGCCCCATTTAATGATACTCTAGCCAAAATTGGCACTTGAATATGTCAAGTTCAAAGCTTTTAATGTGATTTAATGTTTTAGGCCAAATTATGTACTTTGGTGGAAGTTGGTCAAAACCCTGGTTTGATGTTATTGGAGGCCATATTTAGGTGTTTATATGTAGAACTGTTGAGAATCAACTCAGTATTAGAGAGGTTTCTATATTGTTTAGTCATTGGTAGAGTTTCCCAAAGGAAGTTTAGTAAATGGACATTAAAGGTTTCAATATTTTGAGTAAATATTGAATTTGTTTAATGAGTTTAGATATCTCTTTCATATGACCTTCATGAGGAATATATAATATAAACATTGAATGCTCAGTCCCTTTGACATTTTATACCTAGTTTTATAGTTAAAAAATTACATTGTTTTGTATCAAGAAATAAAGAGCTTATATGAGGTCAAGATGTTGATTATTAGATGGATAAAATGTGAGTAAGGAGGAGGATTGATAAATATATAGAAATAATCTAAATTTGAGTTGATTAAGAATGTTTTATAATTTGTGTGAACCCTACAGTTATCCTGAAAGCCCTATTCTACAGTCAAGAATCTTGTTCCATGATCAAGTATCAAGGAGCCCAGATGGTAAGATAAGGAAGTGAGATAACATGTATTGTTTTATAGGTATATATATGTTAGAAGGTAATAAAGTATCATAAATTATATTACTAAGGTAGTCTAATAACTTGTTGACACACACACAGTCCAAAGAAAGGTTGTTCAGTTCTATGTTAGGACTCAAGAAGTAGAAGCTTGTGATGATATTAGGATGGACCATGGTAAATAAAGTGATCTGGAGTGTTGGAGAAGGGTAATAGGAGTTACAAAAACCTATTAAAGGTCTTGAATCTTTGTAAAATGATTTAGTCCTACCCATAATGTAAACCGATAACCTTCATGTGTACACAATCACTAAAGGAATATAAAATGACCGAGTTTTCATTGTTTATAGCATGGAATAAGTGAGAGAATGGTTATAAACCATTAGATAAGGTGAAATACATATAAAAAGACCTTAAACAGGTTATTTTTTCCTTTTAAATGTTTTGAAAGCCAAGTTATGGTATTATATAGGCTCTTGGCCTATGTGCAGGGTCTAGAAACCCTAGAACTAGGGTTTGTGTCTTTTAGCGAGTTTCAACATCAGATTGTGATGAAATTTTATAATATTTGTCTGTATGACATGATTTAAATGATGCAAGTTTTTTAGATTTGGTATTGTACATTTTGTATAGATTATGATGACTACGTCATGAAGAGAGGGCTAATAAGGCCTAAAGAATGTTGTTTAACAAAGGGAGAGATAGATAAAGAAGGATTTAAGCCAAGAAAATTCACCTACACCTAAAAATGGTTTAAAAAAGGCTGAATATGTGACTACATCTTGAGTATATGACTGGTATTGGTCAAACAAATAAATTAAAGTTGTTTAGAAAAGGGTTACAAGCCTATACAAGCCCAAAAAACCATTGTGGCTTAGAGGTGCAGAGTCAAGAGTTGAGGATTAAACTAGAGTTTTAAATAGGATGAGATAGGTGTATTAAGATCACTTAATACCATTAATAACAAAATATTGATATCTTACTACCTATATCAAATATTGACACTCAATACCAAGGTAGAGTTATCTAGTGAAAGCTAATGAAGGTATAAAGGTGAGTTTGTCCAATAAATAAATGAATGAGATATGCATTGAAGGTGTGAACCATAAGATATATATATATATATACACAACATTAATACTAACTTAATATTCCAAGTAAGAGCAACTAATTAAGGAGACTATAAAACATAAGGAATACACATGGAAATTATTGCTAAGCAAAGACAATTAAGAACAAGGATAATCAAAGAAGGAGATTAGTTATGAAACTAAATACATGATGATGTTATATAGAAATTCTCCCCATATCTCTACATAATTTTTGGTATCTATCAAGGCAAGGTATGCTTGGGTAATATTATGTTTTGATTTCTTTACACTTTAATGATTTGAGAAGAATGAATAATTCCATGAGGTATGCATGAGAAGTATCCTTATAGGGTATTGAGGGAGAAGAGGAGGTTTCAATTCTGATCCATTGAGATAAACATACAGGAATTGAGGGGAGATAAAAATATACATCTTTAAATTCCTTTGAGAAGGACAAGAAGCTAGTCAAGGAAAGGCTAGAAAAGAGAGAGGAAAAAAGAGCATTAAAGCTCCAAGAGGAAAAAGAGGGAAGATAAAATACTCCAAAGAGATAGTTAAGGAGGATAAGAGAGATCCCAGGTAGAGGACTCAAGATTAGGAAAGACCCATAAGAGGTCTCAAAGGGAAGGTTTAAAGACTTGCTAAGAGAAAGGTCTAATTAGGCCAAAAAAGAAAAGAAGAATGGAGGAGATGGACATAAAAAGATAAGTGGTAGATATAAGAAGAGAATTGGGGCAAGGAATAAATAGGATAGATCTCATGATGAATCTCATAAAAGAATAAGAAAGACAATGGAATGGTTGGCATATGAGGAGAAAGTTAAAGTGGCCACTGGAGTCACTTGTGATAAGAAGAAAACACAACAAAGTTGTCTTGAATAATGAGAATAAGAGAGAGAAGGTATCCCAAAGAGGATGAGAAGAGAGATTTTGCCAAGTGAGAAATAAGAAAGATAAATTGAGAAGATAGTTCTCATTGAGGAGAACAAGAAGGTGAAATAAGTGCCAAGAAGAGCACATGGAGGTGAAGATAAGAAGAGATGAAAGATGTCTATGCCAAAGACATTCAAAGAGACTATATGGTCTCTAGTTTTGTATGTTAAAATTTATTTTGAATTTGTGTTTGTAGGTATGAAGATAAGGATAATGAAGGCCAAGCATGAGGCCTCAAAGTTGATGAATAATGGTCCAAGAATGATACCCACAAAGTGTCAAGAGAATGATAAATAAAAATAGATTCATTAAGAAGATAAAGTGTTTAAGATTGAGATCATTCCATAAGATGAAAATGAAGAGAAAGATGATTTCTATGATTCATTACCATGCATAAACTCCAAAACAAAGGAGATGATGTACTAAGAGAACATGAAGGTCACCCAAGAAGACATAAAGATTATCCATGAAGACATGGAGAAATATATGAGATTGTGTTAGTTGTCATTAGAGTTAAATGAGTGTTTGAATGTTTAATTTGATTACATATATGAAGAAGGCAAAGCTAATATGCAGATGGAGGAAAATAATGATAGATTTCAGACCTCATAGAGAGCACAAAGGCATGCATAGGTATGGTTTAAATGGATTAAACAAGTAGGTGATGATAAGAAAGAAGATAACCTCAAAAAATAAGTCAAACACAACAAAGGTACAGGTGAAAAGCAAACACGAATGTGGAAATAAAAGGTAAATGGCAAGGAACACCAAGTTGGCATGGTAGAGAACAAAGACATGAAGCATGAAAAATATAAAAAGAGAAGAAAATGGCAGCCAAATAAGATATAAGTCAATAAATAGGTGGTGAAAAGCATGGTAAGAGCATAATAATATCAAGTTACAAGTGTACTCCATATAAGCATGAAGAATGAATAAGATAGCAAACCTACAAAGCAAACAAGTGAAATGGTGCAAGTAACCGAAGCCAATTAAGTGGAGGTACAATTATATGAGTGCTTAGAAGATAAGTGTTTGATAGATTTGTTTTCAGATGTTGTATATGATGATTTATTTGAAGTTAACTCTAATCATGAAGATATTTTGTATATAAAAACCATTACATTGATGAATATGAGTGTAACATGGCAAGATGAGGAAGAATCACCTCAAAGAGTGATTTAAAGATAAGGTATCTAGCATGAAAAGTCTGATATAACTCTAAAAAATGAGGGAATCTAAGCAGATAAAGGACAAGCTGCCCAAGACAATGAGGAACAATATAGACCAAGGTTTGATGAGTATTTTGAGGAGGTTGATGCATAAACATTGCACTAAGAGTTGGTGATGATAGAGGATATGTTCAATCCATCCAAGAGGATATAAATAAGTGAGGTTCAACAAGAAAATGTCAAGGAAAATATAGATAAGGAGCAACAAAAGGAAGCACAAAAAGTTGAGCAAACAAGAACACAAGCAAGCAAGCACATGCTATATGAACAAGTCAAAAATTTGATCTATTTCATGGGACAAGAAAAAAATAAGTTAATAATTTCTAAACATGCATATGAGAGGCCGAATATTTGTCATATAATAATTTACTATGATGACAAATAAAGGAATGGGAAGTTGCTCTTGCATAGTGAGCAAGATGATAAACAAAGGCACCCAAAAGAGAAGGAATGTGAAGTAAAGGTATAAAAGGAACATGTGATGAAGCAAATGATGAAGTTTTAGATGCAAAAGAGGCCATTATAACCTAATGAAGTAGATGAAATCATGAACAAGGAGCAAAATCCACTAGCCAAGCAAGAAACAAGAGAAAACAAAGAGGAGATAAACTATCAAATGAGCATGAAGAAGGAAAATGAACACAAATTGGTTGTACCTGAGTATGAAAAGATTCAAAGTGGATTAAAATAAGAATGAATTACAACAAGTAAGGAGCTATAGTAGTGGGAACATTTCATGGAAGTGGAATATGAATGGACAAGAAATCTAGACAAAGCTACAAGGAAGAAACACAAAAGTTTGGAAAAGAAAAAGGAACTATAAAAAAGGAACAACATGATGAGTATGAAGGGCCCTCAAATAATAAATTTGAAGGTGAGCAATAAATTTGGAGGCTCAATTTTTTCTCCCTCCTAGGGAGTATGATGTAGGAGCATCAAGGCAAGAATGACATCCATTTTGTATTTTGGTCTTGAGAGGTAAATTATGTCAAGTTTGGATTATAATGTGTGTCTAGAGACCTTTTAAGGTTAATTTAATGCATTCAAGGTCACTTTGGGTTTATAATAATCATAGGAGTGAGTATTGGTAGTGTTTGGAATTTTCCCTAAAAAACTAGTAGTTTGACAATTCAAATATTTGGATTGAGACTTAAATGGTCATTTTCATGTTTGAAGTGTTTATATGAGTCTAGTAGGGTTAAGGATTCTAATGAAGTTATGTAATGGGTGATAATGAGTCATATTTTTAAAACACAAAAAGTGGAATTCATGCTTTTGAAGAGGAACCACTCACCCATACATTGGCATGAATAAAAGTAGTTATGTCATATAATTAATGTGGTAACCAATGTTGAAGTTGGTATAAAAATAATATGGTACGTTAGGTTTTTGGTTGTTATAAGTGGAAGAGATCTCTAGAGAGAAGGAGAGTTAGAGAAAGAGAAAGAACAGAAAAACCCTCATAAGGAAGATGATGAGTCCTCTTATGGGTTGTATTGTGTAGTCAAATTTTAGCAAAAATAAATAAAAGAATAGTTGGCTTTTTTTGTAAATTGAGTTATTTGAATTATCTTTGTGAATCTTTTCTTTTTTATGGATTAATAACTCTTATTTCCTATAGGTGTAGATACTCTTGTAAAATTTGCAAAATAGGGGTGGTAAAGAAGCAGATAGTCTTATAAGGAAAGAACTCACTTGCATTTGAAGGTGGTAGACATAATGGGAGGTCTGATCAATAACCTTGGATTTTTAATCAATACACATAACCCTTTATATGTTTCTAGTGGCATATAAGAATGTAGAATTATTGAGAAACAACTCCATGTTAGAGAGGTTTGTATAATGTTTAGTCATTGGCAAAGTTGCCCAAAGGAAGTTTAGTAAACGAACATTGAAGGTTCCAATATCTTGAGTAAAGATTAAATCTGGTTATTGAGTTTAGATAAGTCTTTGATATGACCTTCATGAGGAATATGTAATATAAATGTTGAATTCTTAGTCCCTCTAATACATTGCACCTAGTTTTACAATTAAAAACCTTGCATTATTTTGTATCAAGAAAGAAAGAGCTTATATGAGGTCAAGAAGTTGATTATTATATGGATAAAATGTGAATAAGGAGAAGGATTGATGAATTTAGAGAAATAATATAAAATCTAAGTTGATTAAGAATGTTTTATAATCTGTGTGAACCCTACAATTATCTTGAAATCCCTATTCTATAGTCAAGAACCCTATGTCGTGATCAAGTATCAAGGAGCCCAAATGTTATGATAAGGAAGTATGAGAAAATGATTGGTTTTATATGTATAGATAGGTTTTAAGATAATCAAGTATAAAAAATTAAATTAACAAGGTAATCTAATAACTTATTGACACACACATAGTCCAAAGAAAGGTTATTCAGTCCTATGTTAGGACTCAAGAAGTAGAAGCTTGTGATGATATTGGGATGGATCATGGTAAAGAAAGTGATTTAGAGTTTTGTAAAAGGGGAATAGGAGTTACACAAACCTATTAAAGGTCTTAAATCTTTCTAAAATTACTTATTCTTACCCATAATGCAAACTGGTAACCTTCTTGTGTACACAATCACTAAAGGAATACAAAATGATTGAGTTTTCATTATTTAGAGCATGGAAAAGGTGAGTGAAGAGTTATAAACCATTTTATAAGGTTAAATTCATATAACCAAACCTTATACAAGTTATTTGGTCCTTTAGAATGTTGTAAAATTCAAGTTATGTTATTATATAGGTTCTCGGCTTATGTACAGGGTCTAAAACGCCTAAAACTAGGGTTTGTGTCTTTTAACAAGTTTACAACATCAGATTGGGATGAAATATATATATATATATATATATATATATATATATATATATATATATATATATATATATATATATATATATGACCTAACTAAATTGATGTAAGTGTTTTGTATTTTGTATTTTATGGTTTTTACATTGTAGTCATAGAAAATGTCCGAATTGGTAGCTTGAGTATGGTGTGTGACACTCAATCCATAAGACCTTCTTGCATGCTCTCATGACCCTTATAGACAACTTTTTGCTTATAATAAATTATATATAGACTTTTGAGACCTAATTATAGCTTAGCCATGCTCAATTTCCCATGTTTATTCTATCCCCCTAGGTCCTGAGCCTGTAGGATAGAAGCATTGGGGTTGGACTATAGTACAAGACCCTAAGGTGTCCCATTTTTAGTGCTCTCATCCAATCACATTTTGAGCCCAAATGACCATTTCCTCCTGATTCCTATTCCTCATTATGTCATCCTAGAGTGAATACATTTAAACCATGACTGATAGATCTTTAAAAAATACCATTCAAAGTTCATTTATAATAGGTTGGAAAATATTTACAAAAGCAAGAAAGAATATAAGCAATACCACTAAGGAAAATTTACCTATTCTCTGCATATAACCATCCAATATAGCCACCAGCATATTCAAACCCTCACACTAGCCCCTAGCCACCTCAAGCACTCTCAATTTGGCATTTTTACATCCATATAACACTATTTCACAAAGCACATAAAGGGGGAGAACTACATATAGATTGATCCTTGTTTGGAGTATTAGTATGTAGGCATGTATCCACACAAGGGGTATGGATACACATTCAGTGCATCTTACACACACTAACCCCCCCTCTTTCTCAAATGTTATCAAGCAAAATGAAGGTCTAGGGTTTCAATATTGAACCATCTCTATAAATAGCTCCATCAACATTCAAGACTCAAAATTTCATAGGCAGGCTCACAAAGGGACAACAGATAAAACCCAAAAAAATCAAATCTTTATGACTAGTTTAGAAAATAGTGGCATAATTTGGACTATAATGTTATACCTTGAAGTGTTTTATTTTTTATACTCATATCCTTTCACCAAATGAAATCCATATCTTGGTTCATGACACTATCCCAATCCTACATAGCTAGTTTTAGCCTTTATCTTACTATCTCAATCTATTTTTAAGCTAAGTTGTATTTCTCCTTACTTATTGCTCTTTTTAGAAATGTTTAAAAGGCACAGTAAATTATACAAATCAATATTTTAATTATTGAAATATTATTTACTGATTTATCTATTCTAAACCCTTAACTCAATTAGGAATAATACTCTAATTTTCCCAAAACTGTTAAATCATTTGGTGCATTCGACTTACTTTATTTGCACATAAAAACCCTAGAAACCCTAGGGTAAATTTACTCTAATTTTTTTCCATTATTTTTGTAATTTTTATTGAATATTTAAATTAGAATTTACATTTAAATTTTTAAATTTACCATAGTAATTTTAAAAATAATTTTCTCTCAAACCCTAGTTGCACATATTAGGTCCTTCAAAACCCTAGATACCCTAGGGTTTTCCTTCACATATTTTGTGCACAAATCCAATTATCAAATTTCTAAATTTTATATAAATTTGTGTGCATTTATTTCATTCAAAATTATTTTATAATTTATATTATTGAAATAATTTTCAAAAATTCTAAAACCCCAACTCAAAACCCTAGATTTCCAAACTAGGTCCTAAAACCCCAAGCCTTCTTCACAATTTTTAGAAAAACAATGTAGAATTTTTACAAATTGCTTAGAGTGTCAAAAATAATTTCAAAATATCTATGTTAGTAGTTATTTTTTCATTTATTTTCTTAATAATAATGTTCCATGTTCTCTTTGGTGAAATCAATAAAATGGCCACTAAGGCACTTCTTCCTCCCCATTCAATAGATAAATTTCTAAATTTTTCTCATAATTCTGGTAATGAATGGACAAATTTACAAAATTATACATTAGCCAGAAATGTGGAAAATGATTTTATTTATAATGAAGACAGTTAGTATTATTGTAATGAGGAATATGATGATGCACATGAAAGTGATAGTGAAGAAAAGGTAGAGGCACCTTTTTCTCTCAAACCTATCTCTTTTCTTCCCTCTTCTAAAGAAAATAATTTTGATAAATGGGAAAGGTAGTTTTCACCTCATTCTCCTATGCACAATGCATCAAATGTAAAAATTAGTCATGCACTTCCAAGTGAACCTCTGGTGATAATTTTCTTACATATGAGCCTAGTCTCTCTCTCTCTCTCTTGTGCTACTTCTATTTTCAAATTACAATAATATAAAAGCAATAGAATCAAAATTCAAATGCATAATTCAAATGATCCATCTCATGCTCTCAACTCTACTTTGTCAAAAGAATGTCTAAATGAGAAATCTCTTTCTCTTACTTCCCATATTGAAAATAAAAATAATTCATGCACTCCATCTGTGGATAACATAGATGCACATAATATGTTAATTTCACATGACAATTCATTTCATATTAGAAAAGAATTAATATCTTCTCTTACCTTTCTCCCTAGTAATAATGGAATTGATAATGAGTATGATAGTGAACATGGAAATAAATATGAATATGAGAGTGAATATGAACAAAACTCTGATTATGATAATGCATTGAATAATGATGACTATTATGCATATAGTGAAGAAGAAAATACATCTCATGTTTCTAAATCTTATCTCACTCCTTCTCTCAAACCTAATGCATTACAAAATGTTGATTCTATTTCTAAGCATGATTCTATTTCAAATAATGCACATGTTAATGATAACATCACATCTTCTATTTAATTAGAATGTGATTCACTAAACAATAAAGATACCAATGAATATCCCAAGCCACCCCTACTATAATAGCACTTGTTTCTCACTGTTCACCCAAAGAGAATGGTATTCCACATCCCTCTACTAAGTTCCAAGTTACCATTCCTCCAAAGGTTCAAGTCAGCACACCCCCTCTATATGATCCAATTGCTAAATGTAGTATTCACATAGATAAAATAAATAATCAAACTCAATGTTTAAATGAACCCATTCAAGATACTAATATACCATCCCAAGAGATTATTTCTTTAATACATGAAGTTGGTGAATTAAAACACCAAGCACACCTCCTACCTTTTGAAAACAAGGCTTATAAGTCTTGGATGGATGCCAAAGACTTACATGATAACCCACTTCCAAAGACATTTGTCAAAGCTTCATTGCCTAAGAATTTCTAGATACCATCATTACCTCAATTTGATTGAACTAGAAATCCATTTATACACCTTCAGGCCTTTCAGAAGACTTTTCCATCTCATGTAAGTCCTTTGATTCTACTTAAGTTGTTCTAACAAACATTAGTGGGTGATGCAAAAAATTGGATCTTTCATCTACTCCCTATTGGTTCTTTGAATACATATAATGTCTTGAAAGAGGAATTTCTTAAATATTACATAGAAAACATGGGCCCTTATGTTACATATGAGAAACTTGTTGCATTACATCAAATTTCTTGAGAGCTAGTTAGTGATTATATCTTATGATTCAAGATACACATGTTATGATTTATCTATAAACCAACAGATCTAGAGATTTAGAATATATTTATCAAAGGGCTTCACCAACCCCTCCTAGAGCATATATTATATCAGATAGAGTCCTCTTTTAGGAACTTATGTTATACAATTCTAGCCTTGGAGAGAAATTGGGATTGATTGAGATATATTCAATTGATTGGCTTACTCTGTATTTCATAGCGATACCTCCATATATATCTCCTAACACACAACTTATACCATGTCTTAAAAAATATAGGAGATCACAACTAGAAAATAAACCAATTTAGAATATAGAGCCAATTGCTAGAGTACCTCCTACAATATGCACTATAGAGAACAGTAGCAAGGCACTACTATAGTTTGATTCAGAGTGGGATAACCCATATGTCATGTTATCATCACTACTAGATAGGAATTTAATCACATTTCCTTCTATTCATCGATGAGATCCACATCTCTTACATAGACAACCACATCATCCCTTTTGTAACTATCATCATATCCGTGGACATAGAGATAATGATTGTTATGGACTCAGGGACTTCATTAATATATGTGTTGATAATGGAATCATATAATTCACATTAGGGGCACTAATATATCCTCCATTATGGATCCATAAACCTCATTCCTTCATGACTGAGTCATCTCAGGACATTCCTTCATAGAAATCATCAATTACTCATTGTGAAAGTAATGCAGTTTATAAGACAGATCCTCATAAGAGATCTCCTATCCCACCTACATAGAAGGTTTAGAGACCATTGCAATGAACCTACATATAGTAGTGTATTTTTAGGAGTACATATTTTTATTCCTTATACATATCCAACATAGTCACAAGCACCATAACAGAGTACCACTCCAAAGAGGTATTCACTAAAGTCAAGTTTTTTGGGTCTTATCTATGTATCAACCCACTATGGTTAAAATTAGATGAACCCACATCAAAGATTAATTATCCTAAGATACATTCACTATAGATGAGTTTTTCGGGTCCTATATAGCCTATCGACTTGCTATGATTAAGATTAGATGAACCCACATCATAGAGTACTACTCCTGAGAGATATTCACTATGGCCAAGTTTTTATGGACTTATTTCATGTAGTAATTTGCCATGATTGAGATTAGATGAGCTCCCATCATAGGTTACAATTTTAGATCGATATATTTCTAAGTCATATGCATCACAACAAAGGCCACAAGGTATTATTTCCTGTAGCATTCCACTATGATTGTGGTTAGATGAGCCTCCTTCACAACACATAGTTTTAGTTGCACATCCATTATAGTTACATCTTGTAGAATATTCACACATAGCTATAGTTAGTATACTATAGATAGCATCAGATACAAGGCATGTTCTTACATACCATGAGCAATATGGGTACTTATTCAGTTGGCCATCAAGATTCAGATAATGATACAATAACAATGGTGTTGATATATATAGAGTGATATATTACATCCCCTTATACTAACATTCCTAGTTATAGCTATAGTATTCAAACCCAGGGTAGTATCATTGAAGCCTCATGCCTCTACACACAAAACACATGTTTAGAAAGCTTCTCTTACCACTAGATGGGTCCGTAGGAATCCTAAAATTGCATCCACTTCTCAAAGTTATAGGATGACCCCACAGTCTGTTTCTACTATAGATATTTTAGATTATTTACAACATACGTAATTTTCAAAGTTATAGTATCAACCTCTCCATCTTGCTTCACAATCATACACAATCCCTCTCCTTGATACAAGACACCATGATAAGGAGTCTCTTATGAGACTCATCGGTTAGGATCAGTTCTTCTCAGCCTTTCTTGTACATAGCTTATTTTCAATTTATTATACATAGTATTCACATGATTAATTGTACATATATTATATCAAAAAAATCCAAAAACGTTCAAATATCTCAAAAGAAATCCAAAAACATTTAAATCTATTGAAAAAACCAAAAACATTCAAATATATCAAAAAATCCAAAAATATTCAAATAACTCAAAATACCAGAAACATTTTAGTTGTATGCATTATCCATGATTTATATTTATACTACCATGTTAGACTTACATTTGTTATTTTATGCTATTTTTTGTCAATATATCTACATTACCATGATTCACTTGATCTTCTTTGAGTGTGTCCAGTGACATCCAAATCCATGTTTGCTTCACTATACCCATTGAGGGGGCATCCTACTTATACATTCGAGATATACATCGATATATCTACCCCCTAGGGGAATATTCTATATGAATACACCATCTAGGCTATGTCATTCATACACCACACACTCTAGTTATCATGATGATGTACATTACTTACTATCTTACATAGATTACTCTATTGACATTCACTAGTATATAGCAATTATGTATTTCTTAGCATATACCTAGTCTTGTATTACATGTCTTGCATACTTTCACTTCTTTCTTTGATTATTTAGATGCAATTATATTTCCAGTATTTACATGCTTTTCTTTCTTGATTTGGATAGCTAGATATGATTGCATTTCTCAATTCCGATTTTATCTCTTGTATGTGCCTTAGGACATTTGTTAATGTCCTTTGCTTCTATTCTTGTGTGCGCCTTAGGAAAATTTTCAATTTCCTTTGCTTGTACTCTTCTATGTGATTATGGCCCTCATGCCAACCTTACTTGTTTCTAATTATATGTGTATATGGAATTTGAACATGCCTTGTATGCTTGCTTTCTAGTTTGAGTGACATGTGCCCATGTCCCTTATTTTCTTAGCCCTTTTCCCATTCTTGTATGATTCTTACTTCTTGCCTTGTGTGTTGGTTTCTTGATTGCTTCTCAACTATTTGCAATGCCATGATCTACATCATGCATTTTCTTACTTTCTTAGATGCCATGATGGACATCATGCTTCATCCCTATTTGAAAAATAACAACTAACAACTAAAAACTAAAAACTAACATTTATAATTCTATTTCAGTATATTACACATGTTATTACATTATTACATCTATCTAGGTATACCCCTATTGATCTAACAATGTCCATTATAAATCGTGTTATATCTTAAGACATGTTTTTGATTATGATGGCTATATCATGTATTTTTTAGCATAACACACTTGCAAGGCTCTTTATTTTAAGAGAATTCATTGAAGGGTCTTCATTCCTACCCTTAGAAGAGGGGAAACAAACAATGGTTTTGTCATAGAGATCAAAATTCTTACCAGTCAAAAAATCAATTTTTAAGACAATCAAAACAATAATCAGAGGTCAAACTAGGTAGAACTGAACAAAAAAATAGTGATGATTATAGAATAGTCATCAGATTCATCAAATGACAACAATGCAAAATATGGACAACTTATTTGAACATCAGGGTGTCCTAATTTTGGCACTCCTATTCAAACAACAACAAAACTAGATTTTCTAGAAATAGGTAAAAAGGTAAGATCAACTACAATTTTATCACCTATAGTTTAGATTAGTTTTAGTACAATTTTTCTTAGATAATCTAGATATAGGGGATATCATATATAAAATAATATCTCTCACTTTCATTTTCAAATTGGGTAGTTGGTATAACTTCTAGATCAGAATCCATGTTACAGACACTAGTGATTGGGGGTAATGTGCATGGTACATTTGATTTCTTTTCTTTCTGAGTTTAGTATATTACCTAGGAATTCTCAATAGATATGCTCCTTATTACATTTACGGGTGGTTGGAATTATTTTATAGTGGCTTTCATACAATCCTAACCTCCACATTCTCGAGTGGCTTCCACATAAACCTAGTTTCCAATTTTGGATTGGCTTTCATATAAGCCTAATCTCCTCCTTTTAGAGTGGCTAAGATTGGCCTAGTTTCTATCACATATTTTGATATCCATGCCATATTTTTAGATTATAGAGCATTAATTAGCTTCAAGATCCATCTCATACAACACACATTCATACCGATATTAGTTTATAACTTCACTTAGTTGGAAATTTTGGAGCCAAAGGTCTAGCTAGCCTTTGTACTCTTAAGCCACTTAATTAGAGGGATTGAATAGACAATCCAAACATAGATTAACACATGCATGATCACATAATTTCACTTAGTGGGTGATGATGGAGCCAAAGGGCCAACCTTTACATTCCTGAGCCACTCTCAAAGAATTGAGCTCTTAGCTTTATTCATGATAGTACTCTTGTTACAACACATACCCAACATCACTCAACAACACAACAAGTTTTGTATTGGTCCGTGTACTTAGTGAGGTGTATTCATTCTTATTTTAGATATAGTGTATCTAGTAAGAATTGATCTACTCTTTATTTTCTCTTATAGATTTACATTTCATAATGTGCTCTCTCTATGCACACTTAGCATTACACAACTTCATTAGTTTTACCCTTGTAAGTTTAGGTACACTTTCTACTTTCCTTTATCCTAGTATTTTGCTTTGTTGCATCACTAAAATAAACGGGGGGAAAATGTAGTCATATAAAATGTCCAAATTGGTAGATTGAGTGTGGATTGTTACACCCAATCCAAATAACCTTCTTTCATGCTTTCATGACCCTTTTAGATACCTTTTTTATTGTAACTGACCATCTATAGACTTCTGAGACCTGATTCTTACTCAACCAAGCTCCATTTTTTGTGTTTATTCCATCCCCATAGGTTTTGATCTTGTAGGATAAGAGCACTGGGGTCTGACTATAGAACCAAACCCTAGGGTATCCTATTTTTAATGCTCTTGTATAATCACATTTTGAGCCCAAATGACCATTTCATTCTGATTCCTATTCTTCATTATGTCAACCTAGTGCGAATACATTTAACCTATGACCAATAGATCTCTATGAAATCCCATTCAAAGTTCATTTAGAAGGGGTTGGAAAATATTTAAAAAATCAAGCAAGAATATGAGCAAGAATATTAAGGCAAATTTACCTATTTTCTACATATAGTTATCCATACAGCTACCAACATATTTAAACCCTCACACTAGTCCCTAACCACCTCAAGAACTTTAAATTTGGCATATTTTCATCCATATAACACTATTTCACAAAGCACATCAAGTGGGATAATTAAATATGGCTTTATCCCTCTTTAGATTATTGGTATGTAGGTAGTGTGTCCACACAAAGGGTGTCGATACACGTTCAATGCATCTTACACACACTAACCGCCCATCTTTCTCAAAATTTATCAAGTATAATGAATGTATAGGGTTTCAAGATTGAATCATCTCTAAAAAGAGCTCCAATGACATTCAGAATTTTAAATTTCAAAGGCAAGCTCACACAAGGATAGTGGACAAAACCCAAAAAACTTAGTTCTTTGCGAATAGTTTGGAGAATAGCAATAGGACTTGGACTATAACACTAGACCCCAAAGTGTCTTATTTTTTGCACTCCTATCCTTTAACCAAAAAAAATTTAGATCCTAGTTCATGACACTTCCTAGTCCTACACAACTAGTTTCAACCATTGTCTCAGCCATCTCAGTCTAGTTTTAAGCTAAATTACATTTCTCCTTATTTATTGCTATTTCTAGAAAGGTTTAAAAGGCATAGTAAATTATACAAATCAGTATTCTAATTATTGCAATATTATTTACTAATTTATCTATTCTAGACCCTTAACTAAATTAAGAATAATACTCCAATATTTCTAAAACTGTTAAATCATATGGATTATGAAGACTATGTCATAAAGAGAGGGCTAGTAAGGCCTAAAGAGTGTTGTTTAACAAAGGGAGTGATAGAAAGAAAAATAATTAAGCCAATAACCTTCACCTACACATAAAAGGGGATAAATGGAGTCTGAATATGTGATTATATCTTGATCAGAGGACTTGGATGGGTTAAACAAAGGAAATTTGGTCAGAAAAGGGCTACAAGCCTATAAAAGCCCAAATAGCCATTGTGTGTAGAGTCAAGAGTTGAGGAGTGAACCAAAGTTTGAAATAGGATGAGATAGGTGTCTTAAGATCACTTAAGACATTAACATTAAAATATTGATATCTTACTACCTATATCAAAGATTAACACTCAAGACCAAGGCAGAGTTACCTAGTAAAAGCTAATGAAGGTATAAAGGTGAGTTTGTCCAGTAAATGAATGTATGAGATATATATTTAAGGTGTGATACATATTTTATATATATATATATATATATATATATATATATATATATATATATATATAACGTTAAGATTGCCTCAATAGTCCAAGCAACAAAAATTAAATAAGGAGGCTATAAAGTGTAGGGAATACATAGAAGAAATCATTGCTAAGCAAGGACAATCAATAACAAGGATAACTAAAGAAGGAGATTAGTTATGAAAATAAATACATGGTGATTTTATAGAGGACTTCTCCCCATAGCTCTAAATCACAATCACATGAAATTGTGAGTTTAGGTATATATGATTGAACCTTAGCCATATGCCTAAAATAATGCAAATTTATAAATGAATTGTGCATGTTGTTTACAAAAATATGGTTATATAAAATGGGTAAGCCATTGTAACACATAAGAAATAATATATGGAGGGTATGTTATTTGAAATTAAAATAGGGGATATATATATATAGTGTATTCATCTTCTAAAAATAGTAAACTTATGAAGTCGACTGGGTCAAAGCTAGAATGGATAATTGTGAACAATTTGCATTATGAGGAAATGTATACAAATAAAGGTCTATTTTCTATGATTTATAAATGAATTTGATTTTAACTAGTCACTTAGAATCTCATGAAGAATATAAATCTCCAAAAGATAAACAAGGCAATGTATAGGTCTGATTGGACTACTATTTATTTTATTCTATTTCTAATAAATCACATACAGTTAAAGGACTCAATTAATGGAAAAAATAGGGTAATTAGTTGGAATAATTTTTTTATCATAATTGAATTATATTTTATATGTTGAAATTTGTGAATCAAACTATAGGTTTTAGAAAATAATGACACTCTATTTAGATCTTAAATGCTTTCATGAAAAGATTAAATAGTTGTAAAAATCACATAACTTTTCTATGAAGGAAAATGGAAAATATTTTATTATGATAGAAGAGTAATTGTGTATTTAATCATATACATTATGGGGTATATATTATGCATGATGTATAAATATAAAAAATATACCTATATGATAACTTAGGTTCTCATATACGTATATAGCTTATGTATACACATAATATTTTTAATTTTTATCAAGTATTGATGCTTTACATCTTGCAGGAACTCATCAAGACACAATATCTCTGAGTACACATCCTAAGGCATGCATTAGGAAAGGGGTGGGTAGACCTTTGGTGCTTCACAAGATACATTATTACTAATCCAACCAGTTCTTAAAACCATTCTCTAATCTATTTCTCCTCCCTTACACACTCCTCCAGTATTTTTCCTCTTTCCATCCTCATTTTCTTACCTTAATTCCATTTTAGATTGTCAATTGTACTAGGTCTACCATTTCCAACCCTGTAGAGTTTAAGGTATTTTTCACTTTTTAGGTTTGTTAGCCTTTCAGCCAACCTAACTCAGACCTAGTGAATTATTCCTAAAAATGTATAGGGTTGACCATGGCCAACCCTATACAGTCAATATTTACAGGAGGATTTAGGGTAAAATCCACCTATAAATAAAAGACCTTTCATCATTATTTCATATATGTAATTAAAATTTATTATTTTCTTACATTTTTTCATAGTCTACTCTTCCACCATTCTAATTGAGAATACTTAGCTTAGGTTTTCTACTTAGAGAATCTAGTCTTATGGATAAGTAGTATATGATTTGGCCTTTCTTAGTTATCCTTACAAACCACAAAAACCTCTTGTGAATCCCTATTGGCCAAGGGAGAGCTTGAGTCTCGATGGGTTCACATTTAGGTAAGTATATTCTAACTTTGTTCTCCTATCTTTAGTAGATAGAAGTAGAATAAGTGTTGGATCGAGTAATATTACTCTTCATATTCCATGTATTAGGGTCTTACTCATACTTATCTCAATTGATATTCTCTTATACATGTTTTTATTGCTTTACTAACCCCTTTATTGTGCCATAAGCTTTAGTGTGCATTAGATTAGATTTACTTTCTTATTTATTAGCATAGGTGAAATATCAAAACCTTAGGACTCTTTTATGGTTATTTCATGATTGTATTAGACTGTAGGATTTAGAACCCTACCTCACTTCGTGTATTGTGACAAGTGATCCCCAAATCATGTCTAGTGGATCCCTATATTGGTCATGTTCCTACTTAACAAATGTATTCCCAATTGGAAGTGTATGTATGCTTTATCTTCTCTGAGCTAAGATTGATTTATAGACATGATGAATTTATGATTTCATAAATTTTGGTGAAGTTGATGTGAAACTAACCCTTAAAATATTTATTTCAATTTATTTCATTATTTTTAGCATTATTTTTATCATATCTCTGTCATACTGGATTAATTCTATCGACTGAGTTCTACTTTATGTGTGCAAGTTTTTAGGAACAGATAAGTGGATCAACTTAGATAACCCAATATAGGTTTTGAGACTTCTAGTTCAAGCTACTAGGTCAACCCAGTTGACTCTGTATACTTTTAGGCATCTATAAAACATACTAGGTCAACCCTGGTCAACCTTGTACATTTCCAAGCTTTTACAATAGGTCTCTACATAGTGTGATCAACCCAATCGACCCAATTAGTAGGTTTTCCTAGCATTATTCAAGGTTCTTGATCAATAATCTTAATTATTTGCATATCTGATCTACAAAAGTTCCTTTATATCTCTCTTTTTTTCTTTTACTATCTTTCTTTTCATAGTTTGCTGTCTTCAAAATTGCCCTTACCCAGTCAACTGGATCGACCCTTTTGACCTAGTTCTATGTTTTGTGTGTTATTTGAAATAACTAGGTCAACCTTAGCCAACCTTATTTATTTTTAGACCTTTCTTCCATATTATAGGTTTGACCTTGTCGATCCTATTCTATATTTTTGCATATAGTGTCAACACTATACCTTGTTACAAGTTGGAATTAATATCTATATGCTAATAATTAGTTCACACCTTTTTTTTCTTGTTTACATGCTTAGAATAGTTTATATAGTCTAATTAAGGGGTTTTTAATTAACCATTTAATTTCACTAGTTATATTTTATGCACACACATCCAAATCATATAATCTAAACAAGCACTTTAACATTTGTCTACCCAAGGCCAACCTACTTGGATTTCATCACCAGGGGGAAGTCAACTTAATACTTTAGTCAAGTATAAAGCATGGTTAATGGTATATTATGGCTAACCACCTGAGACACTTATCATTTTGGTGTGTGAATTGAGGGGGTAGGCCCCAATACCAACCTTGTATCATTTCTACTATAGTCCCTTTCATCCCAAACTACCTAAAACCATACTTAGATTGTTATTTATTTTCTTGATTTATATCCAACTTCCCATCACAATTAATTATTTATTAATAATCTAATAAACATCTTAAGTTGACCAATTAGTTAGATTTTTACTTTTCAAGTTGATTGTTTGCTCTTTGCTCAACTGTGTGTGAAAAAACTTACATTAGCCAGTGTTAGTGCAAGGTTTTGTTTTGTGTGCCTCAATTAGATTGGCCAGCATTGATCCAATTAACTATTTTTTCCATTTAGCTCTTAATTTCCTAGATTAGATGCAAAAATTGTATTGTTTTAGCTCATAGCTTGTTATCAACTTTCTCTTTTTCCCTATTTATTGTACTAGTTCAACTCAATAGACCTTGTACCTTTTTCAACCCCTATCCACTATGATGGATTGACCCAGTTGACCTTGTGTAATTTGCAGATCCTATTACCTCTTTTACATGCATCTATTTATTATACTGGGTTGACCCAATTTACCCTATACTATGTTTTGCTTTCCATATTCATAAATATAGTTCTCTATTTCTCCAATTTTGCATTATATTCATCACTCTTTATTCACAATGAAGTCTCCTATTATAATCTTCTTTGATAGATTGAATCCATTTAGATACTATATGGGATGTTTATTTATCCCTCTCTTGTCCTTCCAAGAGGACCATCACTCTTGGGGTACTTCTTCTCCTCCTTCATCCATAACTTGAAACATGGTACAAATAACACCTCAAGATGAAGTTGATGGATCTAATCCCTTCCTTACTTATCAAGAAACTTCTCATCTTCAAAATCTTCAAACTAATATGGGAGTAATTGATACAAGTTTACTTAACAATCCTACTAGTAATCCTTTTTCTAATAATCCTCCCCCTAACACCAATTTAGGGAGTGCTTCTACCAACACCAACCCACCTCCCAATACAACCCAAATTTTAGCCCAAGTTATCTAACAAATGAACATTATGCAAAATTCTAACACTCATCAAATGATGCAACTTCAATAACATCTAATCAATGTGTCTAATCAACCTCCAAATATGCATCCTCAAGCTAATCCTAATTTCATTCCTCCACCTTTTAGGGATGCCTCAGGAAATTTTATTCCTCAACCTATAATGAATAACAAAATTCTTCAAACCAATCAAAATGATCCTTTAGACCCTTTTATTTTATCCATTGATATTGGTAATATATCTCCAACTATCAAATATGATGGGACTAAATATCCTACCTCATTTCTTAAATCCTTCTATAACCTTTACAAATATTGGATCCAAACTAATACCTTTGACACAATTAAACTCTTAGTGAAAACTTTTATCGACAATATATTATAATCGTATAATCAACTTCCCCAACATTCTACCTAGAAACTTGAATATTTGGTTAATCCTTTAGTTAAAGAGTTTCAACACAATGATCTTCCTAAAAATTATCTTAGCCATTTCATCATTGCTAAGAAATCTCCCACTAAATTAGATCATGACTTTATTAAAAGATGTAAATCTTTAGCTCATAAAGCCAATCATAATGTGACTGATGATAACATATTCAAACTCTTTATCACCACTTTAACTCCCACTCTCTAATATAAGGTTCTAACCTTTTCTCCCTAAAAAATAAATGAAGCTCTTGATCAAGCTAAATGTCAAGACTTTCTCATGAGAAATTTGAACCTAATCCCAAAATACTTAAAGGATATTTAAAAACATATAATTCTATCACTAGTAATACTCCATAAACCAAACAAGGAGTTTCCAAAACCAATCTTCCTTCACCTTCTCATACACCTCTTATGGTTCAACAAATTAAAAAAAAATTACCACCCTCTAAACCTTTTATCTATCCTAATGCTCCTCCTATGTGGTATGACCACAATCTATTTTGTTGGTTCCATGCCGAGATTGGGCATTCTCATGAATCTTGTAGAGGGATCACTAAATTTATTGTCTCTTATGTTCATGGTTATTCATTTAACCATGAAGCCATGATCAATCTTCATCATCAAGAGCACAATATTACCTTTAAAAAATGAAAAAAATTCAAATCTTCTAATTACAACAATAAAAAATCATCTTCAAACAATCAATCAACTTCTAAGGATGTCTATGTCATTGACATCTATTATGACCAATGTTTTAACACTTCTCAATATGTCAACACTGTTAAGGTCAATTATCATCATAAACTAGCTCAAAAAGATCCTAATACCAAGCCTAAAAATCCATATTTAGAGGAACAACTTTTTTAGGATACTATGAATACAAATCCCAATTTAGAAGCACCTAAGGAATAACTCCCTCCTTCTGATCCTCCAACCACATCTATTCCCCCAAAGTCTAATTTACCTCCTAAACCTCATGTTAGTTCTTATAAATCTCATTGAAACTTTATTGAAAAACTTAAATCTATGCCTTTTAAGATTCCACTTATGGAGTTGGTTCACACTTTACCCTATCATCGTACATTTCTTATGCAACAAATTTAAAAAATTGAATATCTATCTTCTATAGATGAAGAACCACATTCTATCGATTCTTAACCTACCAATATCAATATCATTAAAATTATGTGTTCTTCTTCCAAGCCCTCTATTTAATTCCTTGAAGAGGACATAATCAATGATGAAAGTCTTTTTTTTGTAGATGATCTGCCACTCTTTATCAAAGTAACCATTAATACCACTCTTATTTGAAAAGTTCTAATTGATGAAGGTTCTTGTATTAATGTCACATATTTATGGCTTATACAAGAACCTAGTTATAAAAAAGATCATCTTAAATAAACTTGTCTTACCTCTCATGGTTTTGATAAGACTAATAAAAAACCACTTGGTTTTATTTAACTTCCATCAACCATTAGACCTAAGATTGTTTGAACTAATATTATGTTCTTTGATCTTCCTTTATCTTATAATATACTTATTAATCATCTATGGACTCATCAAATGAGAGCCATTGCTTCTTCTAGTATCCAATGCATTAAATTATTATATAATGGAAAATGGTATAAGCATGAAGACAATCCTAACCCATGAAGTATCCAACTACCTAATCTTAAATCATAATATCGTGTCTATATAATTCCTAAGATCAATAGTGATCCTTTACCCAAGTTCATTAACATGAATATTGATTTACAAGTTACTCTTATGGATTCTGATGATGATGAACCTAATGAATTATAATATACTTGCAATAATACTAAGTTACCTCGCTACATTTCATAATGGCTTCCTTCTTTTCTCTTACCAATATACCATACTATTCTTCTCATAGATGAGACTACCTATTTTCCCCTCCATTCAATTCTCGGGAGCCTTCTCTACCATAATATACCTTCACTTGCAATTATTTTGGAGTGGATAAATTATTTTAAGACCCTTTCATCATATCTCCTCATACATTTAGTAATATCAGGATTTCATCCTCTGAAACTCCCCTCGATTCTCAAGCATGCACAATTTCTCCAATATATGATGAAAACTATATCATGGCCCAAGATCAATCTAGAGACTTGGATGTCCATCATTATCATAAAACCTTATCCCAAATTCATGATTTTAATAAAGATGTTCATACCATTTCTATGGATCATACCTTAGATCCTGAGGGTCATGTGCCTCCTACCAATCTTCCTCTTATCAATACTCCTTAGGTGGTAGAACAAATTATGCCTTCTAATTCTCCAAATTTTTCTACATCTCCTTTACCACCTATGGATCCAACCATTACATCTAATCCTTCTCCAATCATTGAATACATTGACACACCAATCTCTTCTACTCCATCTACTTCTTCTACTCCCAAAATTACACTTGATGCCAAGGAAACCGATGTTCATTAGATACATTATGATTCTAATCTCTATGGCAATAAAATTATATATCTTGAAGTAGATGTTTATTATTATGGTCATCTTCCTACCTTGCCTAGTGACGAAGCTATCCTTGAGTTAGTTTATGCTCAAAAACCTCAAATTTCTTAGCAACATCATAAACTTAGAAATTTTGATGGTAGAACTCCTTGCTTCAACAACTTCATTGCTAGCATTGATCCTAAAACAAATATAATTTCTATTTTACCCAATTAACCATATCACTTTCAAGATGACAATGCCATGCTCATCAAAGAAATCACTTGCATCAAATATGGTACACCATCTTGTCCTCAACTACTTATAATCTCTCATGAACTCTCACCTATTGAACATGACAATTTTAGCTTATTCTTTGACAAATATCATAAGGCATTCACTTGATCCCTTCAGGGCATACCTAGTATTGACCCTAGCATCATGGTGCATAAGATCATTACTTATCTTAATGCTAAGCCTATGTGATAAAAAACAAATAAAAATTCCACCTGAAGTTTCAAATTTATGTCATAAGGAAATTATCAAATCACTTGATGTTAAATGTATCAAACTAATGGATTATTCTGAATGGGTTTCCAACAATGTTCCCATTTAGAAGAAATTCACTATGGTCATTTACATTTATATTGATTTTTGCAATCTTAATCTTGCTTGTCCCAAGGACAACTTCCCCTTACCTTTAATAGATGTCATTGTTGATTCCACTTCTAGTTATGAAATGTTTTGTCTTATGGATGGCTTAAAGGGGTAAAATCAAATTCATATCACTCTTGAGGACCAACATAAGACAACTTATACTACGACAACACCTAGTACTATGTCAAAATGCCCTTCTGACTCAAAAATGTTGGAGCCACTTACCAATGAGCAATGACTCACATATTTCATGATCTCATTCAAAAAAAAATTGAAACCTATATGTATGACCTTATTGTTAAATCCAAACAACGTAAGAATCATCTTTTTGATCTCTCTATTATCTTTGACCATCTTCTTAAATATAAATTTAGGCTTAATCCTTACAAATGTGTCTTTGGAGTCACATCTAGAAATTTTTAAAGATTATTAGTCTCTCTTCATGAAGTTGATGTTGACCATACCAAATTTAGTGCCATTATCAACATGCCCATTCCTCATTTTATTCTTGACATTTGTAATTATTTAGGCAAGCTTAGGGAAATTAGATGATTCATACCAGAAATGACATATCAAATTCACTCCATCAATTCCCTTCTCAAGAAAGTTACTACTTTATAATGCACTAATCCATGCCAAAAGTCTTTTGATAACACGAAAGAGCCTTTGCTTCACCCACCCACACTTCATCCTCCTTCTAATGATAGACCCTTGATTCTATATACTGCTTCCACACCTATTTTAGTTGGGACAATACTTGCCCAACATGATGATATGGGAAGAGAGTATGTTATCTACTACATTAGTTGAGGCCTCATTGACTATGAGACACATTATACCAAAAATAAGCATGATTGCCTTACCATCTATTTTTTAGCTAAAATGCTTCATCACTATATGCTTTACCAAACTAATTATATCATTATTCATTCTGATCCCCTTCATCATTTCTTCTCCAAAGCCTTTATTCCTAGACATATAATTACTAAATGGATGGACCTATTTATGGAATTTGACCTCTGCATCATCACTAAAAAGGATGTCAAAGGGCAAGTCATAGTTGATAAAATTTACATAGCTCCTATTCCATCGACTACTCCTCTTCAAGATGATCTTATAAATGATAATATCCTTTAAATTGAATGTTTTAATGAAGTTATTTCTCTCAAAGATTAATTTCATAGCTTTACCACTAATCTTGAAGCCAATCAATTTGATGAATCTTTCACACCCTATGGTACTACTAAACCAAAAATAGTTATTGAGTAGCTCCCTAAAATTAAAATTGAATTATATGAAGATACTTGGACCCTCCACTTTGATGGTGTTAAATTCCTTCAAGGAGCTAGGGTAGCTTACATCCTCATGAGTCCTCTCAGCAAGATCATTCCTTAAGCTTTTCTCTTCACCTTTGATGTCACCAATAATATGGCCAAATATGAAACTCTTATATTAGGCATGAGAACTACTCTTAATTTAGACATTCAATAACTTCATGATTTACGTGGTTTTCAACTTATTTTCCCTCAAGTTAGTGGTGATTATCAATGTAAAATTGAAAACTTCATCACATATCATCAAATTTTAACCACTCTTCCTAGAGATTTCATCTCTTTCACTATTGATCCTATTCCTAGAGATCAAAATTCCATTATTGATTCTCATGTTTCATTAGAATCTCTCTTTCATCCTCATCAAGTTTTTTTTCGATCCTTATTTTCTTATACAAATAAGAAAATCCCCATCTTCTACTCAACCATCGGATTTACTTATCTATCATATTGAGGTTGTTACCATTCAAAAAAGCCCTTGGTATAAATATATCATTCAATTCTTAGAAAACCAAACTTATCCTCCTAATTTATACTTCCATAAAAATACATGCATTCATAAACAAGCTTTCAAGTATGTATTTTGGCATAGCATCCTTTACTATTGCAACACTGAAGGTACCTTCCTCTGTTGTGTTATGCAAGATGAGTTCCCTCCTCTTCTTGAACAATCACATGGAGGTATTTATGGTGGCCACTATATTAGGACATGCTACATTGTGAAAATTCCTACATATGGTTTAATTTTGGCCTACTCTTAAAAAGGATGCAATCAAATATGCTAAAAGGTGAATCCTTGTGAGCTTCACAATGATCTAATCCATTTAGATTTGGCTAAAATTCAAACTATCAAATCTCTTTGGCTCTTTTCCACATGGGGATGTGATCTCATTGGTAAACTTCCTTTCTCCCATGATGGGCATGTCTTTATCATTACTGCTATCTAATATTTTACTATGTGGGTTGAAGCCATGCACCTTGTCAATGTCACTAGTCCTACCATTTCCAAATTTATTATTAATCAAATCATTTTACACTTTTGTGTTCCCCATACCATCATTTTAGATAATGGTGGTAATTTTAAACACAAATATATTAAACAACTTTTTAACAAATTTAAGATCAATCAAAAAATTTCCATGCCTTATCATCCACAATGTAATGGTCAAGCTGAACCAACTAATAAAATTCTCAAAAAAATTCTTCAAAAGACAATTCATGAAACATACATGGATTGACATCTTCATCTTTACCCTACACTTTGGGTCTATTAGACTATCCTACATATTACTACTGAGGCAACTCCATTTTCTCTAGTCTATGGTTCGAATTTGGTCTTTTTTTTAGAGGTTGAGCTTCCATCTCTTCATATATATATTCATGGTATTATTCCTAATGAAGAATTTTGTGAAGCTCACCTTCATTCCCTTGATCTTCTTTATGAATGCCATATTTCTACTTTACAACATAGCCACTAATGCAAGGCTTACATTTCTAGACAACATAACAAACATGTTAAAGTTCACACTTTTATTATCGGTGATCTTATCCTTAAATTAGGGTACACACATGATAAATAGGGTAAATATTACAAAAAATGGTGGGGCTTATATTTATTTAAAGACACTCTTGGTCCAAGCACCTACCATATTCAAACCAATGAAGGTCATATTTTCAAAGAGCCCACCAATGCACAATTCCTTAAGAAGTACTTTGCCTAAACATTTAATTCTTTTCATACTTTCTATCTACATCTATCTAACACTTTTTTGTAGGTTACTTAAGTGTGGGTCTCTCCCTATGCAGTAATTTCCTTCCTTTCACAAACTTTTAGTCCTACCTTTTGGTCTTTTAATTTCTTGATGTACCATAGTCTTCTTTATCTTCTTACATTTTCTCTTATTTTTCGCACCCCTTAAGTTTTTATTTTGTTAGTTGATTTGTAATACCGTGGATAGGACCCATAATTCTTCATAAAACCACCATCTTTTACTTATTTTCATCACACACTTTTTACTTGCCAATGTTGTTTTGGCATCCCTTAGGTTTTTCTTTTGTGAGTTGCTTTGTAAGACCACAGATAGGACCTGACATCCCTCATAAAACTACCATATATTTGATTTATTTTTTCCTTATTTTATATAGCTATAATGTAAAACCATGGATAAGACCTAACCCTTTTCATAAAATTATCACCTTCTCATGTTCTTGATCCTTATTCTCAACTTACTTCTTTTTCTAGATGAAATTTGTAAAACAAAAAATGTTAGCATGTTTTCCTCCACTTCCCTCATTCTTATTATAAGGAATCACACTTTACTGTCATTATATCCCTTATTTCCCTTTGTCATATTTTTTGTGATTGGAAGCAATTCAAATTGTTCCATGTGTCACTCATCTTGATTTCTCTTTCATTTCATCTCCACATTAGATAAAACAAGGTTGAAGTCAAGATAACACTTTTATTTCACCTAGATCTAAGAGAATCTTAGACCCCAAAGTATTTGAAGTTTATCTCTCTTAACAACCTTGTCCCAAGTATTCAAATGAAAGTCAAATTTAGAACCTATGTTTGGTTTTCTAAATCCATATGGAGGAAGAATATAAAAATCCATCAAGAAAGTTAAAAGCCAAATCATTTGAAAATAAAAGGCAATGATAGCTAAAAGGCAACATACAAATCTCAAAAGTCAAATTCACACCAAAAGATGTGATTACAAGAAAATATCCTATCTCTAATCAGATATCAAACTCCACAATTGGCCTCACATAAAGTTGAGGTCCTTTGGGGTATGGTCAACTAGTATATTGGAATAGGGGATTTCAAAAAACTCTATGGTGATACCTACTTTCTCACACAAGTACCCATTCTTCGTAGTAGATCGACAGCTCTGTAAGGGGTCTTGATGAATGGGGAACATGTCATTAGGAGGTAGGTCCATTTTAATTTTCATGCATATAGCCTTCATGGGATGATATATATACTACGTTTGTTGACTTAAGCCTTGTGTAGCTAAGATAATTTCTTTCGATTCCTTAAGGTTGAAAGTCCTCTTGTTTTGACAAACCTAATTTTATTGTCTTGACTTTGATAAAGAGTTCTTATACCTTGGGTTTTCCTTCATTCTCCCCTCCACCCATTTCATTTTCCCCCCTTGATAGACAAATTGTGATTCCAAATCTATTTTCCCTTTTACTTTAATTCCTTTTTCTCACCTCTTAAAAGCATGCTAGTACTACTTTGTTTTAGTTTTATCTATCTTTAGAGTGAAATAACATGTTTGAGCAACTATGGATTCTTCCTTTATTTACACCATACATTTACATTTATTGATTTACTTTACTTTCCTTTTACCATTTGTCATTATTGAACTATCTTGTTGTTACAAACACCTGAATTCATACCCCTTTTCTATTTTTGAGTGAGGTTGGCTTGTTACTTCTCACTTGACAATGTTGTTTTCCCTTTTATGCACCTTTTTCCATTGTTGAGTGAGATGTGGATTGTTATTACTCAATCATAGATGTTGTTTTATAATTTTGTTTAGTATTTTATCATTAATTTGGTTTTATTGTTTTACCACTCTATTTGACATGTATCGTTGGTTTGACTTGGTGAGTTTCCCTTTCTTACTTAAGGATAGCTTGTTTGAGTTTTTTGGTATTTAGTAGCCTTGGATTTTTGGTTACCTAATTTACCCTTATTTTTTTACTTGGCCATTTGGTCTAACATAACACCTATCACCCCAGCTTTATAAATTTCCCAAGTACATCTCATCCTCATAGAACCAACTATCTTGGAATTTTTGGTATTTGTTTGGTTTTTCTCTTTAGTTTTGTATTCTTGTGTTTATCTAAAGAACCCTACATAATTAAAACTAACAACACAACAGACAACCATCCCATGATAAAGGTAATTCAAGGTACGTATTACATTTAATTTGTAGTTATTTATCTTTCAATCATTTACTTTTAGTTATTTTTGCTTTAAAATGTTGCAACTTTTTTTTTAGCATCAATGTTGTGTGTTACTATGTTATTTCTCTAAGCACCATCCCCTATTACACCTTAGTGACATGTGATGAGCTTTGAGTGAGGCATATGTATAAACATAATATTTTAACTTTTATCCAATAATTTAATTTCAATTATTTTTGCTTTAAAACATTTCAACTTTTTTCTTAGCATCAACATTGTGTGTTACTATGTTCTTTTTGTAAGAACCATCCCCTATTACACCTTAGCGACATGTGATGATCTTCAAGTGGGGCATATTTATACACATAATATTTTTAAATTTTATCAAATATTGATGCTTTACATCTTTCAAGAACCCATCGAGACTCAATCTCTCTGAGTGCACACCCTAAGGGGTGCATCAAGAAAGGGGTGGGCAAACCTTTGATGCTTCACAAGATTAGTCCTTTATTACCACATTATTACCAATCTAACCAGCTCTTAAAACCAAACCCTAAACTATTTATCCTCCATTACATGTTCCTACATTCTTTTTCCTATATCTATCCTCCTTTTCTTTCATTAATTCCTTTTTATACTATCAACGATATTAGGTTGGCCATGGTCGACCTTGTACAATTTAGGGTATTTTTCACTTTTTGGGTTTGTTAACCTTTCAACTGACCTAGCTCAGACCTAGTGAATTATTCTCAAAAATATATAGGGTTGACCATGGCCGACCCTATATAGATGTTGTTTTTGGGAGGATTTAGGGCAAGATCCACCTATAAATAAAAGATCATTTTGTCATTATTTCATATATGTAATCAAGAGTTATTATTTGCTCGTGCTTCTTCACAATCTCCTCTTCCACCATTCTACTTGAAGAGACTTAGCTCAGGGTTTCTAGTTGGAGAATCTAATCTTATGGATAAGTCTTGGATGCTTTGGTCTTTCTTAGTTATCCTTACAAACCACAACAACCTCTTGTGAAGCCCCATTGGCTAAGGGAGATATTGAGTCTCGACGGGTTCATATTTAAATAAGTATATTCTAACTTTGTTCTCTTCTCTTTATTAGATAGAAGTAGCATAAGTATTGGCTCAAATAATATTAATCTTTATATTCCATATATTAAGCTCTTACTCATACTTAGCTTAATTGAGATGCTCTTATACATGTTTTGATTGATTTACCAACCCCTTTATTATGTCATAATCTTTGGGGTGCACTAGATTAGTTTTACTTTATTATTTATTAGCATAGGTGAAATATCAAAACCTTAGGACTCTTTTAAGGTTGTTTCATGATTTTGTTAGACTGTAGGTTTTGAAACCCTACCTCACATGGTCTATTGTGATAAGTGATCCCATAATCAGATCTAATAGATCCCCATATTGGTCATGCTCATGCTTAAAAAATATATTCCCAATCAGAACTGTAGGTATGCTCTATCTTCTTTGAGCCAGGATTAATTTATAGACATGATGCATTTTTAATTGCATACAACTTATATTTATACAATGGGATGTGTGCCTATAATTATAGATTTTAACTAGTAAATTAAGCCATAAAATATTGAAGGATGGGGAACTATAATTATTTGTATAAATCCTCTCAAAAGAATATTAAGTTTCATAAATAAAATAATATGCATTTGTTTATGAGTTAATTGATCTTTTAATTATTTATGACTATTATTTGTAAATGAGTAATATGAATAATATACTATGATATTGTTAATTATAATACAATTAAATTTTCTTGAAGATTTAAGAAATGCATTCTAAGTTTATATTTTACCCATTTCGTAATTAAATTTACTTTCTATGCTTGTTATTTATGTGTTAAATAATATAGTAGAGATTCATTCATATATTTGACAGACTAAATGTATGCATTATAATTAGTCTTAAATTTAGCATAAAATTTCTACTCGATAGTAGGAAATAATCTATATGAATCTATTAGTTACATTAATTTTAACCAAATCTTGCATTATTGGTACTAACTAAGTAGTGAGATGGATTTCACTAGCTTACTTAGCATCACCAATGCCAGATAAAGGTAATATGATCAAGTGGTGTGTATAAATTTAACTAATCTTAAATATCAATAGATATTTGAAAACTTTGGTCAAATTAATTTTTAATTAGACATTGTCATTTCATATTTATGATTTACATGTTTACAAGATATCATGTTAGAATATATTTTTATTTATGATACACATCATGTATTAGAAATCTTACCACACACAAGTACTCTCTTGTCTCTCTGGATTCCCATACCATCACTATCTATCCATTTGTGAAGGGAGGGTCATTCCCTATTTGGGGGATTTTGTGGGGGATTAATGGTTTGTGGTTGGTGTAGAAAAATACTTAGATGATGCTCTCTCCTCCCACAACAATACTTATTAGAGACTACACTTGATATTATCATAGATACTAGAGTTTGAATGACTTGTGATTCATAGAGCATTGTATCTATTATTGTATATATGTTGAGACATAATTCCAGTTATAAATGTAGCCAATTAATTATTTTATATTGATAGTAATGGCTAGATTATTGTACTAGTCATGACTAGATTTTATGTAATTACTTTCCTTATGAAATTATGTTTTGTTACATGTGATGCTCATGATCAGTAATTGTTAAATGTTACATGTTTAATTTATGTTTAGCATACTTAATTAGTATTCTTAGATCACTAATTGTATTATTGTGGTGTAATCTAATGAAAGAATACGTGGAATATAATTTTAAAAAAAATATTACGTTATTCTAGCAAATCTTGGTGGGGATGTTACATACTTTCATTGATACTTTATCGAGGCATACTTGGGTTTATTTACTCAAGTAAAATAGTGATGTATTTGCTTAATTAAAATTATTTAAGGCTTTGGTAGAGAAATAGTCTTTTATTTGCATCAATAAGCTTTCTACAAATGATGGCGGGTGGTACTTAAATCAAGAGTTCTCTGATTTTTTAGTAACTCATGGTATTATTCATGAACATTCTATTTCACATACTTCATATCAAACTGGCTTAGTAGAAAGGAAGAATTGAACTCTAAAGGAGATGGCTAACTACATGATACATTCATGGGATTCACCTCATATCTATTAGATAGAGGTAGTTAATTATGCGAACTACATTCCAAACCATACACCACATCGAGAACTCGAGCATATGACTCCAAAGGAGGTTTGGTTTGGAACCAAGAGTAATGTCTCAATTTTATGAGTCTTTGGGAGAATTTCTTGGGAATTTTTACCAAAAAAAAAAAGGAATTAGATAATAAGAGAAAACCTTTGATTTGTGTAGGGTATTGCTAGGACATGATAGATTGTAATCTTTATATCTTAATACTCGTGATGTTCATTTTGAACACATGTAAAATTTGATAAGAATTTCACATCTCATGCCTCCTCATATTATTCCATGACTTCTTCTTTTGATGATTCACCTCCTCTTCAGGATTTATTATTTGAGGAGCCAGTTTAGGATAGTCTTGAGGAGGTTATAGAGGATGAGGCTCATATTCACACTAATGTTGTAACTATGTCTAGTTTGGCTCGTACTATTATTTCTAATGCAACACCTTTCATACAAGATCTTATACATAATCAACATCATCATGCACTTTCTATGGGTATTATACTTTTATGTCATGCATTCTCTAGGGTTCCATAGTATTTCTCATAGGCTCATAGAATACATGAGTGGGATGATATGATGACCAATGAGTATTTTTCATTGATGAAGAATCACACTTGGTATTTGGTCACTCTTCCTAAGGGAATAAATTTGGTTAGGTGAAAGTGGATTTACCACACCAAGTATGCAAATGATGGGTCCATTGATAAGTATAAGGTATGTCTTGTTGCAAATGGGTTCTCACAGATTGATGGTATTGACTAATCTAAGACTTTTGCATCCATTGCCATGATGGATTCTCATTACCTTATACTTTCTCTTGTTGCATCACAAGGTTGGCCATTATATCAAATGGGTGTTAAGAGTGATTTATTACATAGAGACTTACATGAGGAAATTACTAGGTCTATTCATGATATTATATTTTTGTTGACTTATGAGGTCTATTTATAGTCTCAAATAGGCCCTTCAAGCTTGGTATGAGAAGATGGATTCATTTATTCTCTCCATTATCTTTGTTCACTTCCACTTTGATCTCATAGTGTATATTTATCATATTAGGGAGGGCATTATTATACTAGTCTTGTATATTGATGATCGATTTCTCATATGCAACTCCTCATCTCAAATTTAGACTATTTAGTAGGCACTTTCAACATAGTTTGACATGATAGATCTTGGATTTTTGCATTTCTTCCTTGGTTTATAGATTTCATAGTTAGATACAGGTATTTATTTGAGTCAACATAAGTATACCCTTGATATTATTTAGCATTTTGGCATGGTTGATTACAATCCAATTCCTTCTCTTTTTAAGTTTGGAATCACTCTCATTGCCTCTTTTAGTACTCCACTTTTTAATCATAAATTATATAGGTAGATGATTGATACAGGTGTTTATTTGAGTCGTTATAATTATAGCCTTGATATTCTTTAGCATTTTGGCATGGCTGATTACAATCCAATTCCTTCTCCTTTTTAGTCTAGAATGACTCTCACTGCCTCTTTTACTACTTCAATTTTTGATCCTAAATTATATAGGCAAATGATTGGGAGTCTATGTGTTTGACCCATACTCACTCCAACATTTAGTTTCTAGTTGATTTTGTATCTAGGTTTGCACATGACCCTCATGATAGATATTTGTAGGCTATCAAGAGGATTTTATGATATCTGTGAGGCACTACTCATTTTGGATTAAACTACACTTATTAACCTATTGCTTGGTTTTCTAAGAAGCAACAAGCTATTTCACTTTCATCTATAGAGGCTGAGTATAGGGTAGCAATTATAATGAGTCAATAGATTCTTTGGCTTCATCAATTATTTATAGATTTTGGCTACATGTAGGATTCACCCACTATACTTTGGTGTGATAACCAGAGTTCAATTCACATGTCTCATAACCCAATTGAGAATCATTAGACCAAGCACATTGAGGTACATATGTATTTCATTCATTAGCACATTTAGGATGGATTTCTTAGCTTGAAGTACATTCTAACTTAGTAGTAAATTACAGATATCTTCATAAAGCCTTACACATCACCTCATTTCCTTGAGTTGCATGGAATGCTTTGGGTTTCATAAGTTATCCTTGGGAGGTGTTCATGAGAACATCTTCTTTCTTCATATGGATACATATTCTATATGAGTACCTTATCAGGCCTAGTTGTCGAGACTCATACTGTGGATATGCCACTATTTCTTTTTTGGGCATTATTAGCCCCTAGCTTCACTTGAGGGGGGTGTTAGAGTATGTATTTCATATTTTTATCATATTTGTTAGTGTATTAGATAGTTATTTCATCTTTTTTTGAGTTTTTCATATGTGAGTATTTATTCCACATTGGTTAGTTAAGCCAATTTTGTGTTTTTCCTTGCCTACTTATGTAAGGGATTTCCTCTATACTAGTATATATTATTTTTGAATAACACTTGACTTGAATTATTTTAGAATCAATTATCTATAGTTTTATTGTATGATGTTTTTGGTGTTATCACTTCTAAATATTGGGTTAGAATACTTGTTTAGCATTCCTAACAAACTATTTAACATTAAAAATGGACATTAGGTAGTATGAGAAAATAGGTGGGTAGAAGAAGGGTCTTGATCAAGTATACCACCCCACCTAAAACCTAAATGATCCTTTCCACTAGTGACAAGGTCCCAATTAGAACCATAATTATGTTGATCACCTTCCTCTTGAACTTATTTTTCATGGTCTATGTGACGGGGTGAAATAGCCAAAGCAAGCCATGAAAGGCCTTTGTCTGGAATAAATTTCCAAAACCCTATGAAATTTCAAGAATATAAATCCATCTATATTGGTATACAATGGGAACAAAGCCCTACCACTTAGCCCATCGAGAACTAAAAGGTAGAGAATCCCATCCTCTACATGGTGATAGGGGAGGAGTGTGATGCCAATATAGATAAAATTTAGATTTTATTTAAGAGTGATAGTGAGACTAGTTTTGATGATATCCACCTTATAAGGAACCCTTGTCACATCTTGGTAGTGCATTTAGAGGTGGGGAAGTTGGCACATGAGCAACATTATAAGGGGAATCACCCCCGTGATGAAGAAAACATTATAGGTATTCAAGTTCCATATCAATTTTTTTGGTTTAAACTTAAATATGTAAAAGCACATAAGAACAACCATAAATTTATTATGGTTATAAAAGTTAATATTAGAATAAAAATTAAGAACCGAACCAAGTTCCTTTCTTTACATAACCATAATAGGATTTCCACTCTAAAAGCATTGTAAATTTGGGTGAATTGGGAGGGTGTATTAAATTTTTAACCAAGGATAATATGAAATCATTTGAAGCGTTCTCGATGAAAAGGCCTAAAAAATCATGAATCTAAGTCTAATCCCCTTGGGTTTTACAAAACAACCAAAACAAGTTGATGAGAGTCTCCATATTCTTGCAGAATGGGCATCAAGGCTACACCACCCCTAATTGAATTGGGTTTTCATTAATAGGAAGCCATTGATGAATGAAACATCAATAAAAGTGATAAATATTAGGTTTAATGCATGGAGACAAAATAGTTTGAAAACAACTCGGTAAGACTAAAATGGGTGAGGAATATCCCATTTGGAATTGAGTTTATCCACCACAAGTAAATGTGATGAGATCCATTCATACCCTTTACAAATAATGTAATTTAGGAAAGGGGTTTTAACATACCATTTTTAATCCTTCTACCTAGGGTGAGAAGAGGAGACAATGAATTTTTGAATCAACTCAAGTATAATAGCCTTAATAATCTGCATGTAAGATTCCTTGTCCAAAGAGGAAATCGTCTATTTAACTTTTTCTTTATCTTAAAATAACCAACCAAGAATGTTTGAAAAAAAAATATTGCATAATATGAATTCCTTTTTGAAATAGATTAAGAGTGTATCCATAGCACCTATGCAAGAGGGATGACATGATAATTAATAATAGGAGACTACTAAAAAAATGTTGGTTGATAGAACCATCTCACAACAACCAAGGTTTATCTATTTTGCAGTCTTTCTAGATTATTTTAGTCATAATATACCATAGAATTTTCATAGGGGTTGTAACATTAAGAACGATAGTAAGACATATGTCTTTCCATGTTATACTCTCATGAGGGGTGCCTTAATAAACACAATAATGAATTAATACTTTATTGGTTTGATTTAATTCAATGGCATGGACAATCCATTTGACAAAGAGAGTTTAACCTTGAAGAAAAATTTCAATCAAATCCAGGGAACATGACAAAATTCCTAGGCCACCATATAGAGCCCTTCTGTAGTGGAAGGATTAGCCCAAATTAAATATTTGAGTAATTTTTAAATCTTTTGGACCAAATATTTTGATGCTACCTAACATGAAGAGTAATAAAAAAGTGTGGGTACAAAGACTTATGTCTAGTATATTTGGATTTGCATAGCATTCCACATAACAAGAATATACTAGTAATTATAATTTTTGGTGCAAAAGAAAAATATTTTGGAGTGTAATAGTATATTTATTATTCAAAATTTTGCTATATTTTTATTAAGTTATTTAAATTGTGTGTGTGTGTGTGTGTGTGTGCGTGTGTGTGTGTGTGTGTGTGTGTGTGTGTGTGTGTGTGTGTGTGTGTGTGTGTGTGTGTGTGTGTGTGTGTGTGTGTGTGTGTGTGTGTGTGTGTGTGTGTGTGTGTGTGTGTGTGTGTGTGTGTGTGTGTGTGTGTGTGTGTGTGTGTGTACATACACACACACACACACACACACACACACACACACACACACACACACACACACACACACACACACACACACACACACACACACACACACACACACACACACACACACACACACACACACACACACACACACACACACACACACACACACACACACGCACACACACACACACACACACACACACACACACACACACATGTTTTTACTAAGTGTAAAACATTTTAACTAGAGATATGAACCAAAAAAATATAATTTTATATAGAACAATAGTACGAACCAAATTTGGGATGTAATATGGGACCGAGTCCATATAAAACACTAAGATAATGAAAAAAAATAGACCAAACCAAAGAGAAAAATAATGATAAATAGAAATAGAAGATAATAAAATGGATAAGATATCTAAATCAACACTGATGGAAATAAACTCCCTTTGAAACAACATTAAATGATCAACAAAATTACAAAAAACTAATAGAAGACCAAAAATTATACAATTAAAATCTATAAGACCATTGAATAGACCATCTGAAGGAGAACAAAAGAGCGAACATGAGAATATTTGGAAAATAGGAGTATATAATAGATTTTTTTTTTCACTTGTGTGATGAATTGAAGATTTTAGATAAATTATGTTATTTTTTTCTAAAACCATTTATATATCATATATATATATATATATATATATAATAAAGAGATAAATTGAAAAATTACTTGGTATTCAAAAATTTAATAGGAATTATTAAAATACTAATATCAAACCAAAGTTACACATAAAATATCAAAAGTAATGTCAACCACAAATTTTAGAATAAATAGGAACAACTCAAAAAAAATGTAGGGAGGGAGAGATTCCCAAGCAGTGGTATCCCCTTATTAGGTTTTTTCGTATCCACCTAATCATAGTGAGTTTAATTATAAGCCTTATAGTTGGTTGTTTTATACACTAGATATGGTTATTAATATTATCTTTGCTCCTCCTTGGAAGATTAAGAATTAAATCAGAGGGATTGATTTTTATGGCATTATAACCTAGCTTAAAACATTAAAATTTGATATAAATCATAATTCTTGATCTACAATATAATAATATATTATTGATATAATTTACATAATAAAAGCATGCTATTATACTTTGGATTTGCTTCAAAATATTAGTTGAAATTACTCAAATGAACTTATAATTTTTTAACCCTAAATTTGATGATACGAGTGTAAATAGGGTCAAGAATATACAAATGATTAATCATAAGGGTACTAAATATATCTATAGCAGGCCAATTAATTTTCAAACTTGGAAAAAAATGATTCTGCATTTAAACACTATGATATGTCAAAAATAGAAAGTAAATCTATTGATTGATATTAAAATAGATTAGAAACAAGTGTACTTAGTTGGTTTACTATGTGCATGCATAACTAGGTTGAAACAACTAGAATTGGACTAGATTAGGATCCTAAAACAATCATCAAATCAAGAAAATTTTCATTTTTTGGCCTTAGATGCTTATGTCATATCTAGACAGTTGTGTCAACACAAACATCAGATATGGAAATAGGTGTCCTTTACAAAATATTGACTAGATATAGATGCTACCAACTAGAGACTTTTAGGTATTTTTGTTGCCTATCTTATGATGTATATGGATCATGTGCATAGGATGTCACTCTTTATCAAATGATCAAAACCCTAGCTTTCTCACCCTCGGAGTCACTATGGGAAAAATAGATTAGTGGGCTCACAATGATGAGTTTCCCCAAGGACCCTTGTATCAATGGGAATTACCTACATTTTTAATATTCTAAACATGGCCTGAAAATTATTTGCTTCTCCCCAATGTGTAGGTTTATGTGTGTATAAGGATGCAATATGTGATAAAAAAGTACATGCAATCACCTAACTTGTAACTTGGAAAATATGGCTCATGGGATAATCCTTCATTATTTCATACTAGTAGATAGACTACTACTATTATTGACACAGAAAAATTAATGAATAGGGCACCTTTTCTAACTTAAATGCTCGATTTGTAGTTCTTTTGTTCCTCTATATGTCAAAGGTATGAAATTTCTATGTGAGTTATGAATGAGTATTAATATTTCATATATACCAATCCTTTGGGAAAGTATTTAATACTAAAATACTTGTACTAAACATAAGGAAACATTACATTTTAAATTTGGATGACTTTTAGGCACTGAACACTTAGTTGGAAAAAGGACACCTGCATCGATGTAAGCGGTTGGCTAGGATACAAGTGTCTAGGAAGCTAGAAAATAAGTATATGTCCAAAAATAATAGAGAACGATAATGATCAAGGTTAAATATTTTTTATACATATATGGCTTGGTCATTAGGATAATATATGGTTGGACTAAGAGATAAGTAATTTTTCATAAAGGGATATTGAATGCAAACCTTTTAGTAGCAGGAAGGTCTTAGAGATGAAGGGTAAAACCATGATAGGTATTTTACAAGTCTACATGACTGAGGTTTTATATAATTCAGATTTAGTATCTAATTCCCCCCATTATTATAATAATGGAATGCATACTTGGGTATGTATAACACACCTTAGATTTGTGTGATCAAAACTTGAGTGCTTTGATGGTGACTGACTTAAAACCAATAACATGTTACAATGTATAATAAGTGCATATAATATGATATTGAAAGCATTTGAAATGTTTGAAATTAAAGACATCAAGGATAGGATTACACATGTGTTTTGGTGCAACCATATTGCCTTTTGGCAATTTTATTTTAAGAGATGATTCATTATGAATCATTGAAACTGAGATTAGGATAATTTTTAAAATTAAAAAGTACATACAAATTTAGATATCTGAGAATAATATGTCACCAACCTTGGTGAGTGGGTGAGTTTACACACGATCATTGAGCTTATCTCAATCATGCAACCCAATCGTGATTATAACCTAGCGATTGTGAGTGATCCAATAAAATCACATTATATATCTAGTGAGGATGGACGATTTAATCACTCTATCCTATAAATATAGTGAATTTTGATGATTTAATCAAGTCCAACTTATAAACTTGGCAATATCAAGTGATTTAAAAATATCAATCTTCCAAAGGTAAACCAACTAGTGCAGTATATTAGCTCAAAAAAATCTGAAAAAGTCCATTTTGGTATGATAACATTCTATAGTAATATTTTTAAAATAGAAGTTGGTTTGATTTTACTATTTTAGATGCCCTTTTCATTCCATATGCACCTAATATATGTCTCAAGCTAAAACTTTGGTATAATAATGCTAAATATGTATATAATGTTGTAATTAATCTGTATTTAAATCATATAATTGTAAAATTTATCTAGTTTGAAAAAACACAATTGTGGATGACATGTTTCCATGATATGCCCCCACTGAATCTGTAGAATTTGAGAACTAGTGTAAGTGTGTATAACATGTTTCCATAACATGACCTCACTATAATTTAAAACTTTGAAAAGGGTTGATGTCATGCCTCTATGACATTCCCCTACTGATATTCCCCCCTTTTGATGTGAGAGAAGTATAAACTGGTAGTTACCTTATCTTAGAAGGATAAGATAACTACATAAGCTGTGAATGGATACTGTAGCATATAGGAAGAACATGTCTAGTATATATCATTAAAGAATGCATAATGTGATCACATCAAGTCCTAAAATGCATGTTATAGATAATGGAACTATCTAAAGAGTAATAGTACAAGTTCAAAAATCAATAAAACACACACCCAAGAGCACTCAAACTAAAAAGAAGAAGAAATGGTCCAAGGAGAGCTCGTACAAGGGGCATGTTCAAATGCCACATAATTAAAGGGCATGAATTGATAAAATGTCAATGAAGCATAGAATGACATATTCAAATGTTAGCATACAACAAATTATGACATGTTCAAATGCCACAATAGGCAAACATAGGCATGGGGGACACAAACAATGGAGCATATTCAAATTATCAAATAAATAAGACAATAAAAAGCAACACAAGATATTCAAGGAACTAAAAAATGAAAGCATAGAATCATAATAATCAACTTACACATATTATAAAAGTCTTTGGATATATGTGTTAGCAAAGAATGTCAATTACATAACATATCAAGTACATTGTAAAAGATATAAGCATGAATAAAGTCATGTGTAAGTACATAATCTCAACCATGATAATGTAAAGTGATCAAGGAGTAATATAACTTGGATTTATCATTATCAAAGAAGTGGGTGCCCCTAATGTATTGATGATGTGAGTAGAGGGAGTACCCAACATCCATATTTGTATATATCATGTGCTTGGGTATGCCTGTATCAAACTCAAAATATGTGTGAAACATATGTGTTTATATAGAAATAAATTATATGTTATCTACCAACATGGAATAGATAACATAGATGCCAATGAGATAATAAAACATGGAAATGCCAAATATTTTTTTTATTTTTTTATTTATTAATTATTTTGGTATTTTTTGAATAGTTTTAAAAGAAAGGAAATTCCTATGATCTCATCCAAGGGATGTTCATAGGTATCTCTCCACTTAGAATCTAGTAAAATAAATAGGCGGTACTTCTAAAGATCATGTATAGGTGTAATATCTAGAAATGTAAGATATATGATTCTATGCATATGTATAATAGGATTTTATGGTTGCGAGGAAATAATATAAGGAATGAAGGTTCATGGAAACCATCACTGAGTGCTCTCTAGTTTATTTAGAATAGTATAAATAGGAACATGTTTGGATTATCTAGGCAATTGAATATTTTGCATATTAGTAGATGAAAATTCCATAGAATCCACTATGTATCTATGATACAATGGGATCTCAATTATTGTATACCTAGGAAATGGGATTGCCTATTTATTACCCTTTTAGGAAGGATTAACATTAGTAGGTTTGATAATTAACTACCTAGGTATAAACTTATCTTGTTTAAACACACATTCATATGAAATTTAAAAAATAATTACCCTATTGGTATGAATATATTTAACACATCCATACACTATAGAAGGTAATGATAAGAGTGTATGTATCCAAGGTTGTCCTAAAAACATGTCTCATTTAAGGTGTCACTAAAAAGGTACTAACTACATGTGTTAGACCCACCTATAAAAGTAAGTCAATCTTGCCAAGAACATGATGAGAGTTCCCATCAAATTCTATAACCACTTTGGTTAAAGGTTGTAAATCATCATGATTACACCTTGAATATTTAAGTGATGTCATGGTTTAAACATTTTTCACTAGCACCATTACTAATCATAATATTGTATATAAGTTGGTGATCAATATATGCTCAAATGAAAAATGAATGAAGATCTAATTCATCATCTACAATCTCATTTTCATTGAAAGTAATATAAATTCTATGAATCATGGGAGGTGTATGTCACTTATAAGTACCAATAATCCCATATAATGGGTTCCCATAATGTGATTGAAGAGGTTATGCATTATATTTCACTTACACACCTTGATCATTCTTAGAATGGTCTTGCTTAGGATTGTTAGATATATTTTAATTTTGGTGATCACTATGTTGTGAGCTTTATTCCTTTGGAGGATAATAAAATGTTATTTTTAGTCATCGATGAGGTCTAGGATCTTAAGCTTCAAGGTAAATAATCTATTCATAGAATGCCTAGTGTTTTGGTGATAGTCATAATAAGCATTTATAACATATCCTTTGGGTAGAGGTCAACTCATATCAACCTATATAGGATGAGGGATAGATTTGAGGTGAAACTCCAAAATATTTAGAAGTAACAAAGTTGAAGAGTTGGGTAAGCATGAAAATTATCTCCTTGGTACATTAGACAAGACAAGATAATTAGATTCTTGTGACACTGCATTAACCATAATAATTATTTCCTTTATAAGTTTTGTAGGTTCCACCTTGTAACATGGTTTTATAGTAATCTTGGTATTAGATGTAGTTAGTGTGTTTGATACATACTTTAGCTTGTTCAATTAATTAAGGCATTCACAATTTAAGCTTCTTACATCCTCAAATCATCAAATTCTCTTTTCAAAAGCTTCAACCTAACCAATTTTATTTGTTTGCAACCTTGGTAAGCTTCTCATAGAGTTTCCTATGCATCCTTGGTTATCTTTACAATTTTAATTCTTAGAAATAAGCTCTTATATAGAGTTATTTGAAGAGAAAACAAACCTTGTAAATTATTCTTATTAGACTATTTCTTGTCTTGTTTGTCATTATCATCACAATGGCCCAATCAGTTAGATCTTCATTGTTAGTATCTAAAACCTCCCATAAGTATTTTGTTTTCAAAATAATAATCATATAATTGCTCCAATAATAATAGTAATTTATAATAAATTGTGAAATTGGAAGAATATTAGTGTTTAACATGATCAGTTATTAGAGAGATCTAAAACAAAAAAAATACAACCCAAGCCTTGCTTTGAAACTAATTGAAAAAATAATAATAAAATAAAAACTTCACTGTTTAACATGGATAAAATTTAAATAAAAAATAACTCACAACCAGAACACCATACATAATCCAAAAAAATATAAAAACCAACTCTTTCTATTGATTTCTTTTTTTTTTGTTCTCTTTATAAATAAAATTGATTTAATACAATGTATTAACAAAAATTCATGTAAACATGTTTTTTTAGAAAATATATTATTCTGAATCTATTTAAAAGATAAAAATTAAAACTAATTTCTTTAAAACAAAGTAATTTTATCTATAGACATTATATGTCTTTATTGTTTTTTAAAAAGAGCCTAAAAACACTAATATGATCCAGAGCCATTACATGGTTTTATTATTGTCTCAAACATAAAATAAAAATAGTACTCAATAATTATTATACAATAGAATATTATACACCACATTACCATTTTAAGGTATATAACTATAGAAATGATAACTGATATTGATTTTGTATTAATAAATAATATTTTATCACATCTACCTATGCTAAATTTCAGTCATCCCAAAACATCAATCACATGTTTGCACAAAATAAGACCTGCAAAGATTCTTCTTCATGCCTCATATTTTATTCAAGCCATTTGAAAAAAATTCCATTTGAAGATTCATATACCTTGAAATAATTCAACAAGCAAACTATGTTGCATTTATTTGAATAAAAAGATTTGTTATAATGCCCTTTAATTGATTTATGAAATGTAGGAATTTTTCATGAGTTATGATTTTAGTCATAAAGATGATCATTATCAATTGTTGTTGCAGTTACAAAGGCATATATGGCCATAATGATAGCATGCTTGTTTAGATTGTCATTAGGGTTTAAGATCAATGTTAGACATATAATATTTACTAACTCATAATTAATTCCATTTAATTTGGTGAGTTAATAATCCCAACAAAATTAGTAGATCCTAAACAATCTACAAATCATTAAATTTTGAATGAAAGACAGACTAAAAGTGAAAAAAAATTGAATTTTGAATACATAGAAGTCTAGAGTTGAGTGGGAATATTCATTATAGTCATTTGGTAAATTGAAAAGTAACATAGTAGAATCAAAGAAAATAGATGAAGAGTATCTAGAGTAGAAAATAGTGAATAGTAGAAAAGAGCAATTATAAGCATAAACATTTGAACAATGGAGATATATGATAGAAAATAAATAAGTGAAGTAGAATAGAGGGGAAAACAATAATATAATGAAAAAGAACAGAGAAACAAAATAAGACATAGAATAGATGAATATAGTAGAACATGGCAGTTGTAAAAGAAGACAATAGCAACTATTAGGAAATATTTTTAGAAAAGTTTGTACACAAAAAATAGTTTAATCAATATATTATATTTTGTGTGTATCTTCTTATCTATGTATTTCTTATATGTGTAATGGTTTTTTAATACTATTGTGCTTAACTAAAATATAACACCTATGTTTTCATATTAGCACCAATAAATTTGGTATAAGATCTTAATATAAATCCAACATATTGGTATCATAGCTCATATATTTCCAATAATATGGTGTCAGAGATGGAATGGATAATAGCAGTAGTAACTTGTGTCAACAACTCTTGAAATTTGATGGAAATAATAATGATGTTTGGTCTATAAATATGAAGACATTATTATGCTCTCATGAACTATGGGAATTTCTATAAGAAGGTTATAAATAACCAATAGACTAAACTGCATTCAATGCACTAACACATAAACAAAGGAACATGTTAAAGGAGAATAGGAAGAAGGATGTAAATAAAATGATCTACAATCAAATGACATTGAGTGATTTAATCTTCCCAAGGATAAAACCAGCTACTCAGTCTAAAAATCATGGGATATATTATAGAATTCATACCAAAGAAGTGATAATATGATTTTGGTCAAACTATAACTATTGAGGAGAGATTTTGAGACCCTGTAAATGAGAGAATCTGAGTCAATTAATGATTTATTTACCAAAACTATGAGCATAGTTAATTAGATCAAGGCCAATAAAGGTGATATTAAGGACCATAGGATAATAAAGGTGGTATTGAGGACCCATCTAATGGATTTTTATCCTATTGTGATAGAAATAGAATATTCCAAGGACTTAAAACTAATGATAATTGATGGGCTGTTGGGTTCATTGCAAACCCATGAATAGAGATTGAGCATGTCAACCAACTCTTCTCATGAACAAGCCTTGAAATCAAATGTGGTCTAATGAGAGGTAGGTCAAGAGGACAAACAATAGAGGGAGAGACATGTTTTATAATATATAAGAAGGAAGAAATCAAAACCATTTAAAATCAAAAGGAAGAGGAAGAGGAAATAGTAGTAGCACTTATAGAGGAAGTTTTTCACACAGTTATGAAAAATTGAACGTCAAATGTTATTTTTACAATGGAAATTATACAAGTGAATGTAATAAAAATTAATATGACATGAATAGAAAATATAAAGTTTTTATATAACAAAAGAAGTTGAAATCAATTAGAATGAAAAGGCTAATAATTTATTTATCACTTGCAACATAGTTGAGCAATGCAATAATGAAATATGGTATTTAGGTAGTGGTTACAATAATCATGAGTGGAAGAAGGATATGTTTTATAACATAGATGAACTATTTAAGTATAAATTTAAACTAGGAAATAATGAAAAGGTCTATGTTAAGTGAAAATTAAGTATCTCCATTTGCACCAAGTAAAGTGACAAGAGGTAGACTCAATATGTCAATTATGTCCTAGAGTTGATCGTAACCTGATCAACATTCATAAACTAGTTGAAAAGGGATATAAGGTGAAATTTGAAGATGAAGATTGCATAATATTTGATAGAGGTGGAAGCAACATGGAAATAACATTTTTTAAAATGAAAAATAATAGAAATTTTCCCATGAAAATGTAAATCAAGTTTTCAACAACATTCAAAATAGTTACAATGGATTAATCCAATCAATAACACCTCATGTATGGTCATATGAACTTTGATAGGAAAAATTGTATTTATAAGAAGAAAAAGAAGGTAATATGACTAGCTCTAATTGAATAACACAATAATGTTTATGAGGGTTACATATTAGGAAGAGAACATAGAGATATCTTACCCTTAGGTCAGTCATGGATGGAAAGGGCTTCACTTAAGTTGATGCATTCATATTTTTATGGTCTATAAAAAAGCCTTTCACCATCCAAAAATGAATGTTTCATTAAATTCATAGATGAATTGATCAGAAAGAAATGTGTCTACTTTCTAAAGCATAAGAATTAGGCATTTTAAGTATTAAAACAATTTAGAGTCATGGTTGAAAATCATATTGTAATTATTTAAATATCTTGAGAACAAATATAGGAGGAAAATACATTTCAAATAAAATTTTGATTTTTTTAAGAATAATGTGATAAATAAAATTACAAGAAGGTACACACTTGATGCATAGGTATTTTTGATTTTGTATAGTTGTAGATGTAAACACATACACTTACCTTTATTGAGCATTGTCATTAAGTGTTGAGCTTTGCTATTTAATATTATCATTGATGTCAAAGGTTATTATGAAGATGAATGGTTCTTTCACTGATGTAAATATAATATTATTGATGTCAAAGGTTCTTGTGCAAATGCCTAGTCAAGTAAGCCTTGAGGTATGTATATGAATGAGTTATTTTACCAGTATAATTAGTATTATTGTTGTGATGAAAGAATATTGGTTGAAGAATGTTCTAATGTTAGCTTGAGTGAAATATTTGAGAACAACATGAGTAAGTACATGTTAGTATATAAAATATAAATCATATTTTAATGCCTTGTCTAGACCTTGTGAGATGGTATTTGCAAGTAACATGATGAAATGTGTGAGCTTTGAAGATGAAGCCGTGTGCTCCAAATACCTATAAGCAGTTCTAAAGATTATCTAAATGAGCTACAAAGATGAGAATTATTTGAAGAACACTTAAAAGTGTTTGAGTATGAGAGAGATTATTTGAGGGTTTACATGAGGTTTTGAGGGCCTTAAAATGATTATAAGGTTAGATCTAAAGTTATGTATATGTAGTTCTGAAGATACTACAGTCAAGCTTCAAAGATCTATAAGTAGCTCTGAAAAAGTTTTGTCAAATCTCCAACAAAGAGAGAGTGTATGAGGTTGCTTGAGAATACACAAGGGACATTGAAACATAGGAGAGTTTCAAGGTTAAGGCCATAGGGTGTTTATAAGGTCTTATTAAAGGACTAATAAGACTTGCAAGTCAAGGCTTAAAAATCAAGAAGAGAGATGGTGGCCTGATGAGGTAACAAGATCAATTTATATGGAATGAGTGAGTAGGTGAACATTAACAGAGGTGATTCAAGTTATTTTAATTATGTTCATGAAGTTTTAGATCAAGGTTTGCAATAAAAGGCTTGAAAAAGTGTTTCAAGGTTTCTCAAATGCACAGAATGAAGAGTTATCTACCTGAGAAGGTTTTATCAGTGCTTGTTGGTATGAGAAGCATTTTCATGAGATCCAAATATATTCATGGTAGATGAAGAAGGGTTCTATCTCAAAGTTCCAAGAATTGGTTTTTGGAAAGATGAGCTAAGTTTTATAAATGATCATTAAGATTGAAAGATGGTCTAAACCCTCATAAAACCCTAATTATGACCCAATGTTGAATATATTATTTTAAATATCTCATAATAGTTTGACATGATCATAAAATTTATTTGAGGTTGAATTAAACTCTCCTAGGCATCTCCAAGTGTGATTGGTTTCTCATGTGAGTAAGAATTTCCTACATAAATGTGTTTATCTTTCAAAAATTTATTTTAGAAGATAAAGTTGACTGATTCAAATTTGCTAAGTGGATGAAGATAAAATTATGATACTTTTAGTTTCTATTCATGAATATTTATGGATAAGTTCTAGATCTTAATTTTGCAAATTTGGTGATCCAATTTGGCCAGTTGCTAACAGACCTAGTGGTATAGATAGTAAGGAAATTAGGCATAAGTGAAAAGATGTTTCCTGATATGTTTTCATGTAAGAGTGATGCATTTAAATTCATCATGATGTGTTTTGGGTTCTGAATGATCTATCCATGCTTTGTATAATCTTTGAAGTTAGTGAGAGAGTTTTAATCTTTGATCCCAAAATGGCATATCTGACTATGTAGAGTCTATAAAAGAGAAGGTCAGAAGATTAGTCTATAAGATGAATAATTTACATTAGATATCATGATATTATTGATTAAAGTTTCTCTAAGGATGTTATAAGATCTTGTTCATGCATTAAAATCTTTTAAAGATATTCAGTCATGTGTCAGATGTTCATGTTTCCTTGACTATGTTTTGAAGTCAGTTGGTAGTTTTGAGTGAACATCTTATAGAGAAGTGTTTGAGCCTATTTACCCTAAGTTAAAGCATTAGATGAATTTTTTGATGACCCTGAGTTCATGATTTTTCTAAATATGTAAGTGTATTTCATGGTTACTTATAAAAATTGAGTATATGCCTCATTTGTTTAAGATAGAGTTTCTATAGATGCATAGGCCTTTTATATGTAGTGATTTAAGAAAGGGTTCGAGTGGTGATTGGACCTAAAAAGTAATATAGACCTAAATTAAAATTACCTAAGGTTTTTGGAGTGGTGTATGACTTTTTCTTTCAATGTGATGTGTTTGGATATGCTTTAATAAAGATGAAAGGGTAATGTGTTGTTAAGAAGGCCTATTAGGTCTCCATCAGCTTAAAAGAGGAGTAAGGGCTAAATGATGTATGGCAAACCTATTTTATTGATTTATTCATGATTAAGGCATTTTATTTTAATATTTAAAAACCTATTAATGGCTGACCTAAGTTATTTGAATGTGTATTCAACTAAGAAGGATATAATCAAGTGACTTGTCTAAAATCAAGGTAGTTTAGGCCTATTATGTATGCTTAGAAGATGCTAAGTTTGGGAGATTATAAGAGAATAATAAAATGACATAGATAATTTGTGAGAATAATAATATCATGCAAACCATCAAAGACAAGTTAGGAATATCTAATAGAGGTTATACAAAAGAGAATCAAGGTTAGAATACCTAATCAAGCCATGGAGAGGGCTAATTGAGTGAAGAAGGTTGAAGGTCAGTTTGAGAGGAACTTAAAAGAATGAAGATTTGAATGAGTATATCATCATCTATTATATAATAAATAAGGGTTTTTGAATGTGATCAAATAATTAGGTGGCTAAATTGGTGATGAGTCATCTAGGGGGTTGGTTCCTCCTTGTAATGAGTGTTTGATAAAGCCTAGTTGAGTTGGTGTTCTATTTGGAATTTGTGCTTCAATAAAATTTGATGTTTATCTTATAAGACTATAGTCCATTTGCTTCATTCCTGGGTTTTCTTTCCCTAAAGGGTTTCTCACATATATGCTATGTTCATGTGTTTCATGCTCTTATATTTTGATTTTTATGCTTACAGAGATGTACATGCTATTTAGAATGGTTCATATATGGTTAAATGGAATTCAATGAAAATCTTTTGAATAATTATTCACCCCACTCTCTCATTCATCTTGTTTCTAAAAATTGGTAATAGAGCATGTCTTCTGGAATAAGCTTGATAGCCTAAAGGAGATCCTAAGAAGCAAGGATGACTAGTCAACAATCTCAAAGTGGTTTCTCTACTAGTAAGGCTTCATTATTCAATGGATCTAACTATGCCTTTTGGAATGTTGTAATTAATATATATTTGATGTCACAAGGACATGATATTTGGTATTTATTTATAGATGGATATATTTTACCTATAATTCCACCAACAAATACATGTAAGAAGGCTAGTAAGAATAACTCCAAGGTAATGAATGTCATTCTGTGTGACCTATCAAAGGTAGAGATAGTAAAAGAAATGCATTAAGTTTCAGCCAAAGGCATATAGGAAAAAATGAAGATCGTCTATGAAGGAGACACCAAGGTGAAGATGGATTAGTTGCATACCAATAAAATATAGTTTGAAAACCTAAATATGAATGAAGATGAATCCGTTGCATCCTACCTATTAAGAGTTGATTAAATTGTCAATATCATTAGAGGATTGGGAGAAGTTAAATAATCTATTATTGTCCAAAAGGTATTGAGATCACTCACTCCTAAGTTTGACTCTAAATTATCTGCACTAGAAGAGATGTAAGATTTGGACAAGCTAGAGATGGATGGGCTTTATGACATCTTGACTGCCTATGAAATGAGAATAAATTAAGGAAGACCTCTCAAGAAGGAAACAACATTCAAGGTTGAAAATAAGTCAAAGGGAAAGAAGTACAAAGATTAGGTATGGTCAGGTATTGATGATGATGAACTCATAGCTATGTTTGCTAAGAATTTGAGGTTTGGCTCAGGTAAGTACAAGGGTAAGTTACCCTTTAGATGTTTTAGCTATGGCAAGATTGGTCACTTTGAAAGCAAGTGTCTTAACAAGGATAGATCTAAGCATAATGAAGAACATGATGAATCTCATGGAGATGATGGAAAGGCTTATAAGTCTAACAAGAACAAGAGAGATTTTAAGAAGAATGAAGGAAGGAAAGGATCATTCAAGAATAAGAAGAGTTTCTATACCAAAGAAGATAGCTCATCTAATGTAAGTGATTTAGACACATCTGACATTGACGATGATAGGAATGAATCTGAATATGATAACAATGAAAGTTTATTCATAAGAATAGAATCAGATAATGAGGGTTGTTTAAATGGGAAAGGTCTCATGATTGATGTAGAATCAAAAGAGGATGTATAATATGATGGTGAATAAGGAGAATTTAAGTAAATATTGAAGAAGAGATCATGAGTACCCTAGAGGAGTTGTATCTTGTGAAGATGAAGAATAAACTAAAATCATTAGTGTGAAACTATGAGTATTAGATTAGATTATTTGAGGAAAGGATAAGCAACACTTCCAAGGAGTATGAAGAGATCATCCAATAAGTTGAAACCTAGATAAATATTGTTGCAAAAAGACTAAAGGCCAAAGAAGAAGATTACAGTAGATATAAAATTAAAATAGAATCTATAAAAGTTGAGAAGGATTAATCATATAGAAAGGTGAAGAAATTTGTGAAGTTTGAAAAGAGCACTGAGGATCTAGATGATATCCTGAGCAGTTAGAAGTCTAAAAGTGACAAGACAAGTCTTAGTTTTAAATAAAACTAAAAGAAATAACCTCAAGTCAAAGAAAATAATGTTAAATATAATAATATCAATATAGAAAGACCTATCAGATATTCCAATGATACAAGGTATGCTAATTCTTTCAATGGTTATTATTTTACATGCAATCAGTTTGGTCATAGAGCAAGAGAATGTAAAAGACTCTCAAAGAATGAGTACTCAGAACTATAGAAGAAGAAGCAATTGGTCAAAAAGAGATCATAATAATCATCATTCAAATATTATGTATAAGGTGGTATTTTACAGCTGTCATAATGTAAGACATATTGCAAGATTCTATCCTAACAGAGTTAAAAGGTCATCCAATCAAAACAAGAAGGTTCATAGTCATGCCACTAAGAAATAGATCAAGAAGTTAGACTTTGTAGATAAGGTAAAGATGGAGTAAAAGACTAAAGAAGAAGATTACATGAAATCTTAGAGTATAGATTATGGTTTCTCAAGTCACATGTTAGGAGAGTCATGATCAACTCATAAACTAAGGTGGGATCTTAGGTGAGTCATGATCAACTCATAAACTAAGGTGGGATCTTTTCTACTATAGAGCATAAGTCAGAAGTGAAGAAATGTCAAGAACACTTGTTATCTACATATATTGATAAGTCAGTCAAAGAAAAGAAGAAGGATGATAAGGTGAATGATGAAAAAGTCAAATCAAAAGTCAAGCCTATGTTGATATTCAAGTTAAGAAGAATGTTGAAGAATATTCAATCTTTTAAATATATGCATATCTAGGAATCTCTTGAGTTCATATTTTTTTAGTGCCCTATGCAAAGGGGTGTCTCCATTAAGCTTCATGGAGACATTCTTCTATCAGCATAAGCATGAAGGTGCAGTTAAACAGGTCTATTTTGAGAAGATTATAGGTTTTATATGTTGAAATAAAGGAGGTGAAGATGGATTTTATCCATTCCTATGTTGATAACTCTATTATTTGAAGTATAAAATGCAACATGATGAGAGATCTAGGGATGTTATCATGTATCTTAAGTCAAAGTGAACAAAATTGGTATATAAGAGGTAAGTTTTTTAGATCTGTTTGTTATGATTAGTTGAACCTAATATATGAAGACAAAGGGGGAGTCCCTATTTATTCATTTTATATCTGGTATGGGATAGCCTTTTATGTGATCAAGAGTTTGATATTCTTCAACCATGATAAGAAAGGTATGTGATCTTTATTTCCTAGATCTTATAAAGAGGGATATGATTGGTCTAAGGGGGAGCTTAGTAGCTTTGTTTTCTTTATTGAGAAGGTGATTGATTTTTTATATGCATGGAGTTAAGGAGAGATTATGTCTGAGATGATTCATAATATTTTTTTGTTGATCTTTTGATGAATTGGCTAGGAGAGTGACCTGACTGAGAAGTTTATGAGAATGGTTATCAGAAGTGGTTGGCATAGTTTTTGAAGATTGTGTGTATCATCTAATATCTTTAAAAGATAGTATCATCTCATAGGGAGAAGAGTGTGATTTTATTATTTGTAGATGATATTTAATGTATAATACTAATAAAAGTACAGTGGATGCTTGGTTTAGGGGGGAGTTATTCAATTTGTTGACTGAGCTTGATTTGTGGTGAAGTTATCTTATAATTTGAGTTAAATATGAAAGAAATGATAGCTACGAAAGACCTGTAACATTAATGTGAAAGGGGAAGAAAGATTATAAAATTTTAGAAAGGGAGAAAGATCAAAAAAGTTTAGAAAGAAGAGGCAAGATCAAAAGGGATGAGAAAAGGTAAGAACCAGATCTAATAGATGATTACCGTCAAGAAGAGGTTGATAGTGTTTTCAGAGTATGTTTGCCATCAATGACAAAGGGGGATATTGTTGAGCATTGTAATTGAGTGTTGAGATTTGATATTTAATGTCATCATTGATGTTAAAGGTTCTTATGAAGATGCATGGTTCTTTCATTGATGTTAATATAATATCATCGATGTCAAATGTTTTTGTGCAAATGCCTAGTCAAGTAAGCCTCGAAGTATGTATATGAATGAGTTATGTTACCATCATAATGAGTATTGTTGCTATGATAAAATAATATTGTTTTAAGAATGTTTTAATTTCATCTTGAGTGAAATATTTAAAAATTAGCATGAGTAAGTACATGTCATTATAGAAAATATAAAACATCTTGTAATGCCTTGTCTAAACCTTATGAGATGGTATTTGCATGTAGCATGATGAAATAAGCGATCTCCAAAGAAGATGTTATGTGCTCTGAAGATTTGCAAGAAGTTCTAAAGATGCTCCAAATGACCTATGAGGAAGATAATGCTCTGAAGAACATTTAATAATGTTTAAACATGAGAGAGATTGTTTGAGGCTATACATGAGGTTTTGAGGACCCCAAAAATGATTAGAAGGTTAGATTTAAAGTTTTATTTATGCAGCTCTGAAGATACTACATTTGAGATTTGAAGATATGTAAGTAGCTCCAAAAACATTTTTTTAAGCTCCAAAGAATAGAGAGTGTATGAGATTTCTTAAGCATACACAAGATACATTGAAACATAAGATAGTTTCAAGGTGAATTCTACAAGGAGGCTAGAAGGTCAGATTCAAGGACTAATAAGATTTGCAAGTCAAGGCTTAGAAATCAAGAAGAGAGATGGTGGCTTAATGAAGTAAAAAGATTATTTTCCATAGCATGAGTGAATAGGTGAACATTGACATAAGTGAATCAAGTTGTTTGAACTATGTTCCTATAGTTTTAGATCAAGGTTTGCAAAAAAAGGCTTGAAAATTGTGTCAAGGTTTCTTGAATGCATAGAATGAAGAGTTGTCTACCCAAGAAGGTTTTCTCAGTTCTGTTTGGAATGAGCATAATTTTCATGAGATGACAATCTATTCATGTTATATGAGGAAGGTTTCTCGCTCAAATTTTCAATTATTGATTTTTGTAAAGAGGAGCTAAGTTTTATGAATGATCTTTAAAACTAGAAGATGGTCAAAACCCTAACTGTGACCCACTGTTGAAGATCTTGATATAAAGAGCTTAGAATAGTTTTATATGATTAGATAAGTGATTTAAGTTTGAATTAAACTCTCTCAGGCATCTCTAGGTGTGATTGGTTTCTTAGGTGAGTGAGAAGATCCTATGAAAAAGTGTTTATCTTTCAAAAATTTACTGTAGAAGATAGAGTTAACCAAGTCAAAGTTGCTAAGTGGATGAAGATCAAAGTGTGAGACTTGTTATTGTTGATGAATATTTATGTCTAGGATTTAGATCTTAGGTGTGCAAAGTTGGTTTTCCGATTTGACCAGTCGCTAAAAGACCTAGTAGTGTCGACAATAAATAAATTAGGTAGAAGTGAAAAGATGTTTACTGATGTGTTTTCATGTAAGAGTGATACATTTAAATGCATGATGATGTTATTTGGGTCTTGAATGATATATAAATTATTTAAATAATCTTGGATGTCAGTTTGAGAGGTTGAATATTTGAATCCAAAATAGCTTATCTAACTACATAGAGTTTGTGAAAGAGGTCAGAAGATTGGTTTGTAAGACCAATAGTTTTCATTAGATCTCATGATATGATTGATTGAGGTTTCTATGAGAATTTTATAGAATCATATTCATGAATGTAAATCCTTTGAATATATTCATTCATGTGTCATATGTTCATGTTTCTTTAACTGTGTTTTGGATTCAGTTGGTAGTTCTGAGTGAACATCTTATAAAGAAGTGTTTGAGCCTGTTTACCCTTATTTGAAGCATTAGATGAAGTTTATGATGACCTTGAGGTTATAAAGTTTTTGAATATGTAAATTTTTTCCATGGTTTTTTGTCAAAACTGAGTATATGCCTCATTTGTTCAAGATAGAGTTTTGTTATATGCACAGGCCTTTTATATGCATTGATTTGAGTAAGGGTTCAATGGTGATTGGACCTAAAAGGTATTTTGGACCTAAAGTAAAATTTGATAAGGTATATTGGAGTGACTTATGATTTATTCCTTTCATGTGAGGTGTTTGGATATACTTCAAGAAAGATCAAAGGGTAGTGTGTTGTTAAGAAGGCTTATTAGGTCTTCATAAGCTTAAAAGAGGAGTAAGGGCTAAATGATGTATGGCCGACCTATTATAGTAATTGATTCATGATTAAGGCATATTATATTAATATTCAAATAATTATTTATGGCCAATCTAAGTGATTTTAATTTATATACAACTAAGAAAGATATGATCAAGTGACTTGTATAAAAGCAAGGTAGTTTAGGCCTATTATGTATGCTTAGAGGATGCTAAGTGTGGGAGAGTAGAAGAGGATAATAAAATGATATAGATAATTTGTGAGAATAATAAGGTCATACTAACCATTAGAGATAATTTATGAATATCTAATAGAGGTTTTAAAAAAGATAATCAAGGTTAGAAGACCTAATCAAGACATGGAGAGGACTAGTTGAGCGAAGAAGGCTAAAGATCAGTTTGAGAGGGACTAAAGAGAGAAAAGAGATGAAGTAGTATATGATCATATTTTATATAAGTAATAAGGGTTTATAAAGGTAATCAAATAATTAGGTGGCTGAGTTGGTGTTGAGTTATCTAAGGGGTTGGTGCCTCCTTGCAAGTGGGTGCTTGCTAAAGCCTACCTGAGTTGGTGCTGAGCTAGTTGGGGTTGGTGTTTTATGTAGAGTTGATACTTCAATAAAGTTTGATGTTTGTCTTATAATAATTTATTCCATTTTATTAATCAGTAGGTTTTCTACCCCTAGAGGGGTTTTCATGTATATGTTGTGTCCATGTGTTTCATGCTCTTCTATTTTGATGTTTATGCTTCCTAAGATGCACTTGCTTGTTAGAATGGTTCAAGTATGGTTAAGTGGAATTGAATGAAAAAAATTTGAATACTGATTCACCCACTATTAGTCATCTTGTTTCAAACAAACTCTACCTTATTCCTATCTCTGACTTGCCATGTTTGTCCTTTAACTCTTGTCTTCAAACTATGTCTCTCTTTGATATCTCTTCTTAATCCTTTCTTGTTTGTTAACTCATTTAAGGCTTGATATATTTATTATGAATGATACTATCCATTCAACATATTTGAGTTCATTTACTTTGCATTTAGACCCTCTTTTCACCTCTTAACATCCACTCATCTCATTTGACCTTTGTTCTCTTATCCTTATTATTTCCATTCACTCTTGTTCCTTTCTTGAGACTAGTAAAATGGTAAGTATACTTAATACATGAAATAATTTTATCTTTCTCTTGTTAGGGTTCTTTTCATCTTCTTACCAAATCTCTAAACACATAATTTTAACCTCTATCTTTTCACAAAATTCCTTAAACCACCCTTTCCAACATTCATTACTTCCTTGCCTTGATAGGCTTATCTAGTAGCCTTTTTTTAGACCTTTCATTACCCTATATCCTCTTATATATCTCCATGAATTTTATTGGTATAACTAAACTCTTAGAGTACTTTACTAACCACTTAGGCTCTATTAGGTCTCCTTTTACCCTCTATTACACACAGTCATACAAAGCCCTACACTTAGGCACCGTACAAGTATAAAACCTTAAAAATATTTGTTCTCACATTGAACAACACATCATCACGAATTTTCATGGAATTTGGATGTTGGATACTCCACCTAAAATAGTTTTGGTTTTAAAACCCTAATCAAGGTTTGTAACAGTCTAGGTAACCCAAGAAGGTTTAATTAAGTGTTTTATTATTTGTAACCAACTTCAAACCATTGTAATACATGATTAGTCTATATTATAATCATATACAACTCCTTGAACTATTATTTCCTTTCTTGATAACTCTGTTCACCACTTTTGGACATTCTTTGTGCTTGACTATAGGATTGTTTCGACCTGTGAAAGAATAACTTTGCCTATTAGCCTTTCAAATAACTTGCCACCCATTGCAATGCATTGTTATGGTTTGTATAATACCAATTCACCTACCTCACTTCATTTAATTATTCTTGACACCTATGTTTCCAAATTTTATAAGATTTTTTATTTGACTGTCTTGTTACACAGTGGTCCACAAGTCTAGTTACATTGTCTATGAAACCTATATGTATTAAAACTCTCTGAGTCACATCAAGACCCTTAAGAATATGGAAATGATAACCTAAAAATACATAATTTTTGTGTTTCAACTCAGTTTACCCATATTCCTTCTCATACGAAATAAATACTCAGTCTTTCTTATCACATAATACAAACTTATAGTAGGGTTAAGAAACTTAAGGCCACTCTTTCAAGTTACAGAATAAATATATCATCTTCATTCTTTTAAATAACATAACAATACTTATGTTATTATTCTCAAAATAGGAAATTTAACTCTCCAAGTTTTCATAGACTCTTTATTCTTATACATTCATGATTCTTGATAAGTTCATATAAAATGGAGTATGTAGACAAAGTTTTTCATTTTATTGAGTTTTCTCTATTCTCCATTCACACCCCTCTGCCACCTTTCTTATTCTCCACATTCTCAATCTTGCTAACCTATTCAAAAATACTCCTACATATTCCCTAACTTTTGATTCCTCCAACATAACAAGGGAAGGTACATTATTAGTATGCTTAGGTATAGTTATGATTTAAACTCAACACTAGCTCTAATAAGTACTAAACCACCATAAATAGTCTTGAACACCCATAACACACAATGTCATAATAGTTTGATCTTTCATAACATTAAGAAACTTAAGTAACAATACCATTATTTTCAAATATTTAAAATGATCATTCAGGTGGGAAAATGCCTAAGTGAGTCAAATTCAAATTTAACAAAGTTATAGCACCAAAGAATGACTCTTACAAACCTCAAATGACTACAATGACCATCTAAAGACTCAAGACCATGTAAATATACCAAAATTTACAAAATGTAGTGATTCTCTTGCATCAACATTGCAAAAAAATTGGTGTAGCTGAGAGGAAAATTAGAAATATCTTAGAGATGGCAAGAATCATGATAAAGGCCAAGAGATTGTCAAATGAATATTGGGTTTAAGATGTATCAAAAATATTTTATTATTTGAATATATTTCCACAAAAAAGTGTTTACGACATAATTCCTTAAGAATCATAAAGTAGTATAAAACTAAGTGTTGAACACTTAAGAGTTTTAGGATGTGTGGCATATGCAGTTCCTAAGAAAGAATACAAAATTGGAATGTAAAAGGAGAAAAATGTATCTTCATTGGATATAGTGAGAAATAAAAAAAAATATAGGTTGTATAACCAAATCATAAAGAAATTGATAATTAGTGGAGATGTTCAATTTAGAGAGAATGCAACATGGGATGATAGATATGAATAGGAGTAAGAAACAACAAGGGTCATTGTACTCACACATTATAGTGAACTAGTAAGTGGTACATCCAATTTTACAACTAGTTGGATTCTTGTTTCACAAGGGATTTGCTCCTTGAGTAGTAGTATCCATGATGGAGCACAATGTGATGCTCAAGGGACTATTCATCATATTCAAGTCAAAACTCATGAAAAACTAAGATCTTTAAATAATTATATGAGCAATCAAGGTACCAAGATGATTATAATGAAAATATTAATTTTGTCTTATTTTTTAGTAGTTGGTCCTATTTACTTTGAATAACCAACTAAGGAAAATAAATGGTTTGAAGCCATGGATGAGTAAATGCAAGAAATTTATAAAAGTAAGATATGGGAGTTAGTGAACCTTCCACCAAAAAAGGTCATTATTTTCAAGTGGATTTATAAAACCAAAACCATCGCAAAAGGAAAATTTGATCTACACAAGGCAAGGCTAGTTGTCAAAGGGTAAAAACAACGAATTGGACATAATTACAATGAAAGATTTACTATTATATCAAAGCCTGAAACTATGAGAACCATCATTACAATAGTTGCTTAACATAAGTGGAAGGTGCATCAAATGGATATAAAATCATCATTTCTAAATGGAGTGTTATAAGAAGTGTAAATGGTATAGCCATCTAGTTATGATATTCTAAGTTATGAGAACAAGGAGTACAAGCTAAAGCAGGAATTTTATGGGGCCAAGCAAGCACCAAGGGCATGGTATAACTATATAGACTCATATTTACTAAGAAATGGATTTCATAAAAGAGACAACAAAATAACTTTCTACATCAAGGCAAGAAATAAAGGTAAAAGTTTGATTGTTGCCTTAAATGTAGATGATTTAATCTTTAATGGAAATGAAAATCAATCCATAGAAGACTTTAAAACAATAATAAAAAAAGAGTTTGAGATAACATATTTAGGACTGTTGAATTATTTTATTGGAATTGAGGTTAAACATATGGAAGATGCATTTTATATCCCAAAACAAGTATACTAAGGAAATGTTAGAAAGATTTAGAATGATGAACAATAAACAAACATCAACACAAAAAATAACAAGTCTCAAATTACACAAATAAGATTGCAACAACAATGTGGATTCACATTTTAGAAGAGCTTAGTAGGAAGCTTAATGTATTTGATGGTCACTAGGCATCATATCATGTATGCAGTTAGTTCAATCTCCAAATTCATGTAGACTCCAAAAGAGACACACCAACAAGTAGGAAAAATAATCTTGGGATATGTCAAAGATAAAAGAGGTTATAAAATTTTGAATAGTGCAGGAAATGACTTTGAGTTATTTGTATATGTTGATAGTGATTGGGTAAGAACTATTCATGATAGAAAGAGCATATTTAGATATGTGTTCAATTTTAGGTTTGGATCCATTTCATAGGCTTCAAGGAAGCAACCCATTGTTTCACTCTTCGTGGTTGAAGCCAAGTACATAACAAAAAATTCAGCATCATTTCAAGTTATTTGGATCAGAAGAATCATATCAGATTTGTATGAGGAGAAAAATGAGCAATAACAATATTTTGTGATAATATATCTTCCATTGTTTTATCAAAAAAACTATTTTTCCATGGAAGGAGCAAAATAATAACAATCAAGTAATGTTTCATAAGAGAACTAGTTACAAGTGGACAAATTGAAATTAACTTTGTAAGTCAGAACAACTCGTTGATATTTTCACTAAACCTTTGTTAAAAAGAAAATTTTGAATGTCTAAGAGATAATTTGAGTGTCATGAATGAAGCAATAATAGCTCCAAAATATTTATTAATGTAGTTGCTAATCTCTGTAGTCTATATATAGCCAACTCCAAATTCATACATTTAGATCCAGAGTCACAGACAACTTCATTTGTATTCCATACAAAATGAGTTTCAAAGTCACACACGTAACTCCAGAGTCATACAAGTAGCTCCATAGTCAGTTCAAAAAACATCTCTTCAGTGAATTCAAGGTAGATCTAGAGTATCTTTAACAGTGGAAAATGGTTCAGTGGAACAATTTAATAATGTCAAGATTAATTGGGGGTCTTAGAAATACAATCTTGACCAACTCTCAATAAATACCATCCAATTTTGTCAGTTATCAATCCTAATGAAATCAGTATATCCTAAATCACCTACAACTCATGAAATGTTGATTGATAGATAAAATAAATGTGAAACATTTTAAATTTTGAATACACAACATTCTAGAGCTGAGCAGGAAGATTTAGTACAACCGTTTAGTAAATTAAAAATCAGTGCAGCATGATAGAAGAAGATAGATGAAGAGCAGCCATAACAGAACAACAAAGAATAAAACAAAAGAGAAATTGTAAGCATAAACAACAGAACAAAGGACATATAGAATAGAACCAAAAAAGCGCAGTAGAACAGAGGGAAGCTAGAAGAATACACCTGAAAGTCAAGATCCCACTATGTTTTGAGAATCCCTTCCTGTACTTAAGTTTTTCATTTCAACGGGAGGAATTGCTGTGTGAGGATATCATTTCCAACAAAACCATACCAAATCTATTAAACGATCACTAAAATTAGCATAAGGAAAATCACCCTCAACATCAAGGAGTTCTATTTTGATAGGAGCTGACGTACTTGTTTTCAGTTCTATTATGATTCCCCTCATTATTGTAAATAAAAATATGAATTTAAAGCTGAGTGCGTTCAAAGACATTAACTTTAAGGCAAATTGACTGCTTAACTTTAGACATTACTCTTAAGATATAGATTAAAACTTGAATCAAAACCATATGCAAAGCTTGTAGAAGTTCATGGATAAACTTTATCGCTAAACGCCATCCAAGAGATTTATACCTAGAAATGCAAGTATATGTATTTGGGAATGTGTAGAGATATTTTTACAGTGCAAGGGATTTTTTTATATGCACTGCCTTGAGGCCTGGCTTGCTTTCTAGATAAAGTCATACTCTGTAATGTCTTTCTTCTCCCTATTGAATAAGACTGGTTCTGTTACATCATTGATAAAGCATATAAAACACAATTGAATCTTGTTGTTTATGGAATAGGTAGATCAAACCCACTTTTTTTTTTAAATTATTAAGATCGAGCCCACTTGTTGTTTTGATGAATAAGATTAGACCCACTTGGCATTTTATCTTCAAGGCACCTTTGGTGTAGCCGTAAACCTTTCCAAACACCCTATACATTTTAGCCGTATACCTTTGGTGCTAGAAAATGTAAACTGACTGAACTGTAGACCTGTTCTTTGCATTTGTTAAAAGAGCGCCAATGTTTTGTGATGAAAGCCCTGCCCTGCCATGACCGTTTTGTGATGAAAGCTCTGCCCTGAAAGCTAAAATCATGACACTCCGTAATCATGCAACTCGCTCAAGAATTCAGTCGAATACCTTGCGAGCATCCTCCACTGTTCCGCATTTCACATACATGTTGCCCACCACGTTATGGCCTGTATCTTTTACATGTAGATTACCACGTTTTGATTTTTCTAATCGCAACATAAAATGAACAAGCTTCCCATTGATTAGATTATATTAAATTATTTATAAAATGTAATAATTAAGATATATATATTACATAGATATTGGGGCTTTAGTCCTTGAGAGTTATTAAATCAAAATGTAATAATATATATATTGGATTGATTTTGACTAGAGTTATTGATCAGATTTTGGACATAATGAGGGGCCCAGTTATCTCGTGAGATTCGACCTTGAGTGGGGCTAGCCATAAACAACCCACTTAATCAACCCTTTTACATCTCATTGGCAATATTATAATATATATTACTTAATAATAATAATAATAATAATAATAATAATAATAATAATATTATTATTATTATTATTATTATTATTATATCGTTATTATTATTTTATAGTATAACATAGTATACTAATATAATATATAGTAAAAATATATATTTTATATAAAAAATAATATATACAATGAGTAGAGTCGATGGGGGATCATAAATCTAGATTAAGGGCAATTGTTAGATTTACATGACATAAACCTATTGTATATAATAATATATTATAATATTAATATTAGTTTATGTTATATTGTAATATTAATATTATTCTATAGTATACTATAGTATACTAATATAATAGATAACATAAATATGTATTTTATATAAAAATAGTATATATAATGAGGTGAATTGGGGGATGATCACAGATCCATATTTAGGGTAACTATTAGATTTATATGACTTGCACCTATTGCAAATACACATTTTTCAAGGTGGAAAGTTATTTAATTAGATGTTTTCTATTGTCAAGGTTTGAAAAGGATGACATGACACTGATTTGATTGTGATAAGGATCCACATCCAATGTGTGACTCAAATTAGCATTACGAGGGACAAGAAATTGAGGTTCTAAAGTTTATATTGTAGTTTATGTTCATATATGCTGCCAATATATTGACACCTAGAGAAATACCTCAAGGTTAAGAACATATAGAAACACCATAGTCATACCCATGGAATAAAAGGCAAGGCCATATAGAACTTGCAGGTGGTGAAGATTTCAAAGTAAGTTGGGTGGTGGTGATGAGGGGCAATGACAAGTATTTCAGGGGATATCATACACAAGAGGGCCCATATCATACATGTGTACCAACTTCAAGGCAATTGTAGGATTTACATGACCTAGACCCGTTACAAAGGGGTTTATAATTTACAGGGTGGTGGCATCCTTTATTGAGTATTTTCTATTTAATTATGGAAGGATTCCATGTCTAATGTGAGGATGGAATCAACAATACAATCTCACTGATTGGGGGCAATACATTGAGTTTATGGAGTCTATCTTGTTGTTTTCATTATTGACTAAATATAGCATTATACTATGAAAATTGAGTATTTTCCATGAAATATGTCATAAAAAACAATATGAAATGGTGAGGTAAATTAACCTATTGAATAGGTTTCTAGTGATCTTTTGGGTTTATGTATTCAGTTACTCCAAAATATTTTGTTCAAAATAAAAAAACAATAAGAAACCATAACACAAAGGATGATTTCACTCAGGGAACCCTTGTCTAACATTATGTTCAGCAAATTCAGTGATGTTTCCATCACATAAGTTCTATGTTAGGGACATATTATAATTTTAACGACTACTTCTCCACCAATACAATGGGAAAATATATGGAAGCTTAAGATTGACTTTGTTCTATCCACCACACTCCCAATTAGAGTAAGATGCTTTAATAACACAAGATCAATAACATGAATGACTATTCAATACCTGCAGCCTTTGGAAAGAATTATGTATTACTAGATTACTCCAAAGTGAAAGTTGTAAATATTTCAATGTAGGTAATTCTTCAATACCTACTATAGTCTAAAACTTCTGACAAGTCTCAATTCTAATCGTCTAAAGGAAGCTCAGTCTGAAAAACATGTTTTCCATGATCAACACTATTAAGAATTTAATCAACTAGATCTTCATCATTGCTAGTTGAGTATATGGCTATGAAGTATTTGATGTCTTGAATAAAATTGGGTAGAGAGGTGTGTAGAGGAGGGAGGTGGAAACACATATAGGCCATGCAAGTGGGACATTTGAAGGACCAACATGTAAGGGAGTTTTGTAGGGTGGTAGATGAAAGTGTAAGATGCATGTGACATTAAGACAACATGCTACTACGGTGACTCCTATATACATGGGAGTCATGTTTTGGCATGATTTTAGTATGGGTTTATTTGGGAAATGACCTTTTTAATTAAAATTCAGATGTTATAATATTACATTTGGATATGTCATTTCTATAATAATATTAGTGCATTGAATAATTTGAAAAAACTATATTATTAATATCTGTAATATGAAAAATTCATTCCATTAGGTGGATTTTAAGGTTGAATGAAACTTTTTATTTTGTTGACACAATGTCTGATAAGGGTTAAAACTAATAGTTTCTCTAAAGGTGCAAGCTATGCTAGAAGGGATGCACATTTTGTTTTTGGTGAAGTGGGTATTTTTAAAGCAAAAGAGTATAAATTGGTAATTGTATCACACTTGAAACTCATGACCCCTGACCCCATCTTACATTTTGTTCATAAAGCATTAGGAAACAAAAAATGCATATTTTTTGTGAAGGTGACAGTGAATAATGACGTTATGTGTTTCATCATATGGTGTGGGAATGTGATATGTGGGGAGGAGATGTTTTATTTTATGGTGAACTTGAGCAATGACAGATTGATGTGGAAGGCAAGACCATACAAAAAATATTAGTGGTGAAAGATATTAAGGTGAGGCAATGACAGGTTATTTCAATGAGAGACTCAAAGAAACCTAGGAAAATACATGTAGAAATTTCAATGACATGTCACATCTGACAATGCAATTTATATTTTCCACTGAACTATTTTAATTACATAATACACAATTAAAATAGATGTTAGATATCCAATGGCTATTTTTAAAGCACAAATAATGCATCATGTGTCAATTAAAAAATATATAAAAATAAATTGACAAAAAATGTTAATTGTGTTAACTAGATAAAACCTAATTAGAGGACTCTAAAACTAGTTAGACAAAAAATGGAAAAGACTTCTTCAATTAAAGACACCTCTTATATAATCTAATTGAGTGATGC
>JARHVA010006754.1:245000-260000 GCA_037957365.1 Torreya grandis | reverse complement strand
TGCAACTTTTATAAGGTTGTCATGAGGTATTGTCATGCCTTATATGGTCCCTCAAAGTCTTCATGAAACCTTATTAACATTATTTAAGGTAATGTTTTATTTTGGTCATGTAGTGGTCTAGACATATCATGGAGAGATAAGGATTGGTAAAGTGGTGTCATAGGTTGTTATAAATTTACCAAAGTTATTTCATGTATTGATCACTTTTTCATAATAGTTCATGATGTTTTAGATGTTTAAGGTACATTTTTGAACTTGAAGGTGGTAAAAATGAAGAGAAAGGTGACTTTTGGCTAACTCTAATGTATGTCAAATCTCACCAAGTAGTAAATACATACAAGACTCCTTCCAAATACCTTGGATTAGTTACACAACTAACACACCTATCAACAAGTCAGACAAAGGTTAGAATCTTAAATTTCAATGCCAAAGAGAGGAGTTAAGAGACTTGTATAGAATTGTTGAAGTCATTTGTAGCTAAAAAAATTGTAGAGGTGTCCCTTGATATTCCATAGGTTATAAAAAATCATGGGAAGAAGTTTCAAGTCTCAAATTTCTAGAAATATCTCTCTCTTCCATCGCTTCATTCACAAGCTCTAAAAGACCATTTTCAACTGCATGGTACATGATGTACACGTAGAGTTGGGGGATAAGATTTTATCTAGAGTTTATGACCCATATATAATTCTAATTTTTGGCATTGGTAATTGGATTTATATCCTTAGATTGATGAACAATTGCCAAGGAGCTAGACTACTTTTTGAAGGCTTAAATCCTCACAGGTTGAGTTTTGCTCAAATCCAAAGCAAGTGTGAACTCTTTGGATGCATAGAAATAATTGTATTGAGTTATTATAGGTATATATATGTATCATAAATATTCATCCACTATTTTTTCACTTGTGGATGGACTTTTGGCAAAGAGAGTTGCTCTTATGCATAGTTTACAAGCGACTGTCAATATTTCTATGTTTCAAGGTTCTCTAGATGGTCTAATGCATATAAGTTTGTATTAATTTTCTTATACCATCCTTTAAATACATTTATGTCCATTTTATCATATACACATTTTTTATTGTCTTCAAAAAATGTCACATCTTCATTCACCTTATGGACTATGTTCTAGTGTGCTTGCATAACAGGGTGGTTTGAATGGGTTCAACTATGTATTTACAAGGTGATTAAGATTTATTTTTTATTAAAAAAGGTGTTTATACAATTAATTCATTATATTTTAGTCTTAATAACCATATTTTCACTTTTCAACTTCTAAAACATAGGGTTGTAGACCTACAAGTCTATAAGCATGTACATCTGCAACTTCATGAGAGATCCAATGGTGTCAATGTTTAAACCCTGTATACCTAGCCATGAAATAATTGTGATGGTTTTAATTTGAAGTGTAATATATAAATAAATATACCAAAATATTTGAAGTCAAGAAGGACTTAATTAAGGTTAGGTAATACTAAATGTACATGCTTAAAACACTCAGGTACAGGTCTGTACCTAAAGATAGTGAAACATGGTTTTGAGATGTTATGAAAAGGGAATTTGAACATGTAGAGTGGTGAGAGAGACTATCCATGAAATTATATCACTATTATAAAATCATGGTGGATTTTAATAAGGTTAACTCAAAGCTACAGGATCATGCAATCACCTACAACCACCTATATAAAAGAGTGCCTTGGATAGTGATGTTCGTAAGGTTTAGAGTTTCAAGACATTGAGAGGGTCTTAAGACATCATAAAAAATGAAATATATCCATTGAAATGTTTTAATATTGTATTTGGAGATCAATAAAATCCTCAAACATAGTGAAACCCCTTTAATTACCACCTATAGCCATCCATTGAGAAGACTATCTTGAAATAATGATGATTGATGGAGGTACAAAGTTCAAGGATTTGAATAAGGTACTCAAGAAATCAATATCATAACAATATTTTGAGGAGTTTTAGTGTGGTAAGTATGGATCATAAAACACCATGTTGGTAAATCAATCCCAAGTAAATACACACAAGCAAATGTTCACTTGTAAGTTTGTTTAAGTGACAAAGGGCCTTCTAAAACTTGAGATAGTGGTTTATGTGTTTGAAGGTTAGGAAGGAACTCAAGGTTATTATGTTATTGATATAAGAAGAAGGTATGCCCAATGTGAGTTATAAAAATAGAGTTCAAGACTCTGACTACTCAGCTAAGGCAAAAAATAGGCATGCCTAGTTATCAAAGAGAATTACTTGTTTGAATAGATAAAAGAGGTGAAACCTATGAAAAGGGTTTCAAAATGATTATAAAACCTCACAAATATTTAAACATGGGAAAAAATAAGATGAATCAAGATTTAAATGAGCCTAATCATAGTTAAACCTCATTTAGTCATACATAGGCTTAATTACATAAGAATACCTATAGGGAGGACCTAAAGAGATGGCTAGTCAGTTGGAGTTGGGCTAAGAGCATAACGACATTAAAGGGAGGATAGAAGTATATACAAATATTTCATGAGGACTTAGATCCCTGATAGTGAGAGAAATGAGAAAACACAATCAGGTAGGGTATTTTTTGCAAGTTGGCTTTAGAACCCTAAGCTTGAGTGACTGAGTTAGTTAGAGACCTAATGAAATAAAATGTTGAAGATGAACATTGGCATAGGCAAAGGTGGATTTCATGGACCTATGGAAGTATTTTTCAACCCATCAAAAACTCAAGAAAATTCTCACAAACCTCATTTCTATCTCATCCTTCATAAATGTAGTCTGTCAACTTGAGAGGCTATCTTATTTTGCTTGGTACAATACATATATGTTGTATGGGACATTGGGCTCATAGGGATAGTTATATACCCTAGTTTGATTGCATTTTGTGGAATTAGTTGGAGGATTAGTGCCCTGAGTTGTATTAATAATTGTTAATACCTTGAGGTACTTTCAACCTGATGAGAGTGAAATAGATTTATATGCCTCCAGATGGATTGGATAAAATCTTAAATGACTAGAATCATGTCTAAGACTCTTCTTAATCACACCATGCCACTATTTTATACAAGAAAATACAAAATATGCCAAAAAGGATTGTTTTAAGCTATTTGGGAGGTCCATAAAAGGTGTCATAGTTCCAAAATTAACATGGATAATGGGGAGGAGGTCATATAACTAAATCACACATTCATTTTGGGTTTGGCACTTGTGAAAATCCTTTACAGTCAATTTTTAGTCTCTAGGTAGGGAGGCCTAATTGAGACCTAGTTAAAAGAGAGATGAAGCAAAAAAGTACACTTCCACTCACTTTCAAGACATGAAATTGAACATGAAGCTATATGGCCATAATGGTTCCTATAATATGCCTTCATATTCTCATTATCATCTGTACTTTTCTCCACATAAGGATGTTTGCATGATTTTAGGGATACAAAGAATAAGTCCAATTTGGGGCTTTTAGTTTATAATGAGTTTTTGGGGATGGTTTGAGACCTCAAAATGGATTTTTTCAGGTCTAATATGATTTGAATAGACCATCCATGAATATAAGACAATTTGAAGAAGAAAAATTCAACTTTTGACACTTGTATACAAGATTGGCCTAAGGAGATGAAGAGCCTTTTAGATGCCTATCAAGAAAATGAAGTGATGTGTCAAAGAGAACCTTAAGAGAATAGAAAAGGTGTAAGAGAATCTGATATAATAATCAATAAGGACACTTTTATTTCAACATGCCAAGGTAAAGGGCAATTTTGAAGATCTAGTCAAGGTGTCAAACAAACATTCTAACTCCTACGCCACTTGGAGAAAGGGAGCATATTCAGAGGAGATACATATGGTGTTTAGGACCTATTGAGATAGTTTTATAACTTTTTTAGTATTTTCAACTCATGAGACACTTTTCAAATATCTCTCTCATATGCCCTTTTCTTCTTCTCTCTCACTTTCTCTATATATTGAGCCTTAATTGGCTAAGTTTGTATGATCCTCCACCTAGGTATGGCAAATCCCTTCTCATTTGCAACCTTTGATCAATTAAGAACAACCTAGTTTTATCTTCATAGTGGACTAATTCAATGTGTATGTTAGATTAGTTGATCTTATAAAGTGATAGATTCACTTCCTTGGCATGTTGTCCTTATTAGAATTCATATTCAGTTTGAAAGTCTTTTTGCAGGTCTCTTGAAGTGTTTAAATGAAGTGTGTATGAGTTTAGTGAGTTGTCTCTTCACTAGTGTCATGTTATGACCTCTTGTTTAGTCTTCTTAGCTCAATATTTCTTCACAAACCTCCATGAGAAATACTAATGTAGAGAGGTAGATTCAGATTAGCATCATGTGAAGGTTAGTCTCTTATCTTAAGTGTAATTGTTGTTGGTTGGTAGTGATCAATTTACATTTGGTTCATCACCCCATTAGGATAGTTTTATTTCATGTTTTATCTATCCCTTTTCATCCCAACAAGTTAATAGCATAGGTGATGAGCTTAAATAGATATATCAAGGGATCTAGCCTTTTAATCTATATGTTTAACCCCACTATAGATAACCTATAGGTATAGGGGTAATCTCATTATTTCACTCAATTGAAGTAGACTTTAACTACCTCTCCAAGGGTGAAAAATTGAGTGACAATAGTTTTGGCACACCCAGTGGGACCAAGGTCCAAAGTTATGGAATAATTCTTGGTGTGTTATTCTACCTATTAGCCTTTGAAGGAAATCAACAAATAATAATGGCAAATCTTAATGTAATTAGCTAGTTTTAGTGGCCCAAGTACTTATTTTGAAAAGTATTTGATAATATCTTGTATTTTAATTTGACTCATGAAGTTGGGATGGTTGGCTATGAAGAGAGATCCTATTTTATGCCTTCCTATTAACCTCAACATAACTCTTACCATCCATATGATCCATATCAACCTCATATTTATTTCTATCAGCCTTATCATGAGTCATATCAATCTTATGTTTATCCTACATTATCCTCATATAATTTCAATTACACAACTTAGTAGCCTCACCAAGACTTGTAATAGTCATATTCCTCCCCTCCTACTTCACTTCCATCTCAAAGTTATGTTTCCCCTTCCATATTCTTATTGTACCTCAAGCCAAAAATGTTAAAATCTGAAGAGGTGTTGAGAACATGAGATAGATAAATTGATGAGACCCCTTTACATCTCATAGAGAGGATGAGGAAGTTAGTTCAATTCTTGATGGGTAAGTGGATGCTATTTGAAGAGGAAACTCAATATGTTATCAGTGATGAGTTGTATGAAATGAGAATTTTTATCCAATGGTGGATAGACAGATTAAAGAGGTGGGAAAATTAAGAGACCCAACCCAAATAACCTCAACCATCATTTTCTATTCATGGTCTTCCTCCTTTGACTCCAAGTCTTACTTAAGTTACACCTATCCCTCCTTAATAAAGTAAGATATCATCATCTTGGAGGCCTTCTTGTATTATGATTCTTAATTATACCATGACAACTCTTGTGAAAGAATATAAACCTATACAAGTTTATCCCTCCATCCCCAAACCCATGCATGATCCATCCACCATACCTCATACTCCCTCTCCAACCCATGAACCTATTCATCACCCTCCCTCCACCTCCCTCCTTGAATAAGAACATATGTTATGGGAAGCAAGTTAAAAGGATCAAGCTATAGTTGCAGTTGAAGAAGATGACTCATGTGTCCATGATGACAAGTTCACTATTGGTACTCCCCTTAGTAAAGATAAATACAATCAGTCTTCTTGAGTAAAGAAAGAGATTATTTAGATCAGTTTTTATCTTCCTATGAAGAGAATGCCAAGATTTCCACCTTATCCAATGAAGAGGTTGATCAAGGGATTGAATATGAAAAGTAATAGAGGCTAAAGTTATTGCTAACTCCATAGACCAAGGTGATATGTGGCTGAGGTTTAATGGGATTTGTGATGAGTTTGAGGCTCTTCAAAAGTTTACATCCCCTATTGTACAGTTTGAAGATGTTCTCAAAGATGCCTTGCCTCTTGAAGGACAATATGACAACCTCCAAAGTACCATGATTGAGGCTACTCTTATAAGTCAAGAAATGGCTATGTTTGAGACAAGTACAAACATCAAGAGAGGGTTTTGATAAGGTTGTTGAAACACAAGATTAATTCACCTTCATAGGTGATTGGTTTTCAACTACCATTGATTCATTTGATATCATGCCAAGAGGATTAGCAAGCATGAAGGAGATGAAGACATCAAGAACAAGGATCAAGAGACAAGTTGTTTCATGGCATCCTTCATTTTATGGAGCAAGAGATTGTACAATCTTCCCCTTTGATCCAAAAAGAAGAAAATGTTTTCAGGATAGTTATATATAGTTAGTTTTCTTATGTTTTTGTTGTGTTTCATAAGTGTTTGATAAAATGTTTTTACCTTGTTGCTTTGTTTTATGTGTGTTGTCTTTGTTTGGTGTGCTTTTAAGGTCCAATCAATTTTTTGTGTCATGATTAAGATCTAGTCAGGTCTAAAACTGAGTGCAACTGACTCCATTTCCTAATGAAAGGACAAGGCTACTAGTCCTTTTAGCATTATAGATATGCTACCCCTGTGAATCACTAAATTTTTGACCCCAAGTTAAAATTGGTCACCCCCTCTAAATTAAAACTTTCATAGGTTTGCTATGTGTTCTTTTCATGCTTTATATGGTTCTTAAAAGTCTTCATGAAACCTTATTACCATTATTTATGGTAATTTTGGATAAGTTAAAGTAATGTCTTGTTTTGGTCATGTAGTGGTATATACATGTCATGTAGAGATAAGGCTTGGTCAAGTGGTGTCATAGGTTGTTAGGAATTTTCCAAAGTCATTTCATGTATTAATCACATTGTCATAACATTTCATGATGTTTTGGAGTTTTTAAGGTATACTTATGAACTTGAAAGTGGTGAAAATGAGAAAAAGGGTGATTTCTGGCTAATTCCAACATATCTCAAATCTCCCCAAGTGGTAAATACATAAAATACACCTTCCAAGTATCTTGGATGAGGTACACAACTGTCATACCTGTTAACAAGTCATTTAAAAGTCTAAATATTGAATTTTAATGCTAAAGATAGGAGTTAAGAGACTTGTATTTGAAATCATTTATAGGTAAAAACATTGTAGAGGTGTCCCTTGATCTTCCACTTGGTAGAAACAAGCATGGGAAGAATTTTCAAGTCTCAAATTTATAGAAATCTTTCTCTCTCTTCCATCACTCCATTTACAAGCTCTTAAAAACCATTTTCAATTGCATGGTATAGGCCATACAGGTAGATTTGGGGTTAATATTTTATCCAAATTTTTGGACCCCTATGTGGTTACAATTTATCATATTGGTCATTGTATTGAGATCTGTAGCTTTATGAACAATCGATAATGAGCTAGACTATTTTTTTAAGGTTTAAATCCCCACAAGCTAAGTTTTGTACAACTCTAATGCAAGTGTGACCTATTTTTATAGATGAAACCAATTATATTGATTTATAATATGTATTTATATGTATATTACATCTTAATCCACTAGGTTTGCATGTGTGGATGGTCTTTTGGCAAAGAGAGTTGCTCTTGTGCATAATTTGTAAGTGATTGTCAATATTTCTATGTTTCAAGGTTTTTTAAATGGTATAATTCATCTAAGTGTTTATTAATTATATTATAACAAACTTACATTCCATTCATGTCCTTATAATCATCTAAATATTCTTTACTAGCTTCAAAAAATGTCACATTTTCATTCACCTTGTGGAGTATGTTCTAGTGTACTTGTACAATAGGGTGATTTGAATGGGTTTGAATATGTATTTCCAAGGAGTTTGAGAGTTGTTTTTTCTTGATAAATTTGTCTATACAAAGGAGGAATTATATTTGAAGAATAATAAACATATTTACACTTTTCAACTTCCAAAACACAGGTTTCTAGAATTACAAGTTTGCAGACCCATACATCTACAACTTCGTGAGAACTCCAATGGTGTCAATGTTTAGATCCTATATACCTAGCCATGAATTCATTTTGATGGTTTAAATTTGAGGTGTAATGGATCAATAAATAGACCATACCCATTTAATTCAATAAAGATCCAATGAAGATTAGATAATACTGAATCTACATGCCTAAAACACTCAGGTATAGGTCTTTACCTAAAGATAGAGAAACATGGTTTTGATATGTTATGAAAAGGGAATTTGAACATGTATATTGGTGAGAGAGACTATCCATGAATTTTTACCACTATTATAACATCATTTTGGATTTAAACAAGGTTAACTCAAAGCTATAGGATCAGGTAGTCACCTACAACCACCTATATAGAAGAGTGCCTTGGATAATGATGTTGGTAAGATTTGGAGTTTTTGGACACTGAGAGGGTATTAATATATGAAAAAAATGAAATAGATACATTAAATTTTTTTAATAATGTCTTTAGATATTAATAAAATCCTCAAACACAATCAAACCCTTTCAATGACCACCTACATCCATCCATTGAGAAAACTATCTTGAAACAATGATGATTAATGGAGGTATAGAGTTTTAAGGATTTGAAGAAGGTACTAAACCAATAAATAGCATAAAAATAATTTAAGGATTTTTATTGTTGTAAGTAGGGATCCTAAAACACCAAGTTGGTAGATCAATCCCAAGTAAATAGACACAGTTAGATGGTAACTTGTAAGTCTATTGAAGTGGCAAAGGGCCTTCTAAAACTTGAGATAGTGGTTTATGAGTGTTTAGAGGTTAGGAAGGAACTCAAGGTTATTATACTATTGATATAACAATAAGGTATGCCCAATTTTATTTATCAAAACATATTTTAAGACTTTACCTACTTAGCCAAGGCAAGAAATAGGTCTGGTTGGTTAGCAAAGAGAATTACTTGTTTTAATAGAGAAAAGAGGTGAAACATCTAAAAAGGGTTTCAAAATTATCTTATAACCTCACAAATATTAATACATAATGAAAAAATAAGAGGACTCAAGCTTGAAATGAACCTAATCATAGTCAAACCTAGTTCAACCATACACATGCCTAATTACATAGGCAAACCTATAGTGCAAACCTAAAGAAATGGCTAGTCATTTGGAGTTAGGATGAGAGCATAGAGAACCTGAGGTGAGGATGGAAGTATATACAAACATTTTATGAGGACCTATACCCTTGATAGTGAGAGAAATAAGAGAACATGGTTAGCTAGGTTATTTTGTGTAAGTTAGATTAAGAACCCTAAGCCTAAGTGAATGAGTTGTCTAGAGACATAATGAAATAAAATGGTGAAGATGAATATTGGAATAAGCAAATGTGGATGTCATGGACCTATGGAATTAATTGTAAACTCATGACAAACTCAGGAAAAATCTCATAAATCTCATTTATATTACATCCCTCATAAATAAAATCTACCAGCTCGAGACTCTATCTTCTTTTACTTTGTATGGTAAAAATATGTTGCATGGTTAGATGATTGGTTCCTTGAGATATATGAATACTTGTTAATACCTTAAGGTACTTTCAGGCTGCTTAGGAAGCTGGTTTCAACCTGATGAGAGAGACATGGATTTATATGCATCCATATGGATTGAATGAAAATATCCTATAACCTAAATAATGTCTAAGAATCCCATTATCATCACCCCATGTCCTTTGTACAATAATATATAATTATATGAAATAGGCTAAAAAGGAATGTTTATGTTATTTGGAAGGTCCCTACAAGGTGTCAGAGATATAAAATTGACATGGAAAATGGGGAGGAGGTCATATAAATTAATCACATGTTTATGTGGGGTTTGGAATGTGTGTTAATCATGTAGAGTCAATTTTTAGTCTCGAGGCAAGGATGCCTAAGTGAGACCTAGTTAGGAGAGAGAAGAAACCAAAAAGTACACTTTCACTCTCAAGACATGAAATTGAACATGAAGTTTTAATTCCATATTGGGTCCTATAATATGCCTTTATATTATTATTACCATATTTAATTTTCTCCACACAAGGAGGTTTATATGATTTTAAGGCTACCAGGAAAAAGGATAATTTGGGGCTTTTGGTGTAGAATGAGTTATTGGGGAAAGTTTGAGACCTCAAAATGGATTTTTATAGGTTTAATATGATGTGAATAGACCATACATGAAGATGAGATGATCTAAATAAGAATAATTAAAGTTTTCACACTTGTATGCAAGATTGGCCTAAGGAGATTAAGAGCCTTCTAGACACCTAACTAGAAAAGGAAGTGATGTGTGAAAGAGAACATGAAGGGGTAAGTTGAGAAGTGTCAAGAGTAGATAAATGGTGTAATATAACATAATATAACCATAAATAAATCCACTTATCCTTCAACATGCCAAGGCAAAGGGTAGTTTTGGAGAGCTAATCAAGGTGTCAAGAAAACATTGTAACTCCTATGCCACTTTGAGCAAAGGATCATCTTCAAAATATCTACACATAACATTTAGGACCCATTGAATAAATTTCATAACTTTTATCTTATTTGTAACTCATGAGATACTTGTCAATTATCTCTCTCCTATGCCCTTCTCTTCTCTCTCACTTTCTCTATATATTGAGCCTTAATTGGCTAATTTTGTATGATCCTCTACTTAGGTATGGATAAAATCTGCTCATTTTAATCCTTTGATCAATGAATAACAACCTAGTTTTACCCTTTCCATGGACTATTTCAATGTGCATGTTAGGCTAGTTGATCTTGTTAAGTGATAGATTCACTTCCTTCACATGTTGTCCTTTTTATCATTCATATTCATCTTGAAAATCCTTTTATAGGCCTCTTGATGTTTTTTAATGAATTTTGTATGAGTTTAGTGAGTTATCTCTTCATTAGTGTCATGTCATGACCTCTTGTTTTGTCCTCTTAGCTCAAACTTTCTTCACAAACCTCTATGAGAAATACTAATGTAGAGAGGCAAATTTGGATTAGTGGCATGTGCAGGTTAGGATCTTGTTTGAAGTGAAATTATATTTGGTTGGTAGCGATAAATTTAAATTTGTTACATCACCTCATTAATATATTTTTATTTCATGTTTTCTATGTCTCTTTTCATCCCAACATGTTAGTAACATAGTGATGAGCTTAAATAGATATATCAAGGGAGCTAGCCCTTCAATATAGAGATTTAACCCCACTAAAGACAGCCCACATGTCTAGGGGTAATCCCATTATTTCATTGAGTGACAATGGTTACCAAAACCCAAAAATTAAATTGATTGGGTGCATGATCATAGATTTTTATCTATTACTCTGTTCAACCATATTCAAAACATAAATGCTCAAGTAAATCCAATATGTGTATTTTATCTGAACTAAGAAATTCACCATGAGAACAAAGGATTTATTGATGAGAAATGATACAAAATAACACATATAAATCCTCACAATTGAGTCAATTATTGATGAGAAATGATATGGAAAAACATATATAATTTATTACATTTGAGTTGAATAAATGAATTAGGTTAGTGAAGGAAATCACTATATGTTATAATCAATGCAATATTTGAGTTTTGAGAGAGACTCTTATAATTAAATTTTATAATGTTTAATTAACTAAAGGATGTGGTGCATGGATCAAAACACAATATGAGTCACTTGAATCACCAATTATTAGTGTCTTACACATATTTTCTTGGGAATCAATATTTGGCAATTCATTTAGTAAAGTTGTGTTTGCCTCTCATTGCTAAAAAATAAATGACTTTAGTTGTCACTAAGCTATTATAATATATTCATTTATTAATTAATATATTATATTATATACTATATGCTATTATAATATATTAAATGCATATATAATATAATAATATATACTAAAGTTAATATATATAGTATTATATTAAACATATTATATAAATGGCAAACTATAATGACCTCAAACATGAAATGCACATAATATTGACTTAATTTATCCAATATTTAAATTAAATACATTAATACCTCCACCTTATAAGCTATTAACCCCTTTTCAATAGGTGTTGGTCATGTAAATCTAAATTTTTCCTTCAATATAGGTTTCATGTTTGATATGGGCCCTTAGTGTAAGATACGATTTAAAATACCTTGTAGTTTCCCATCACCATTGCACTCCTCTCACCTTTAAATATTTCACTATTTGAATGTTTTGTATGGCCTTTCCCTTTCTTCTAAGGGTCTAGGTATGGTGTTTTTGTATGTTCTTAACCTTGATGTAATTTCTCTAGGTGTCAATATATTAGCATAATGCAAGTAACGTTAGAAGGGATGTAAATTTTTGTTTGTAGGTGTCAATATATTGACAACATGGATGAATGGAAGAAATAAGATAGACTATGGGACTTTAATGTCTTGTCTTCACATCAGGCATGGAGTCTTATTGCAATCAAATCATCTTTCATGACAACCTCATCCATCCTCAATAATAGAAAATCAAAAATAAAAAATGTTTCCACCCTAAAAGCTATGAACCCATTTGCAATGGGTGATGCAAGTCATGTAAATCAAACCACTACCCTAAATTTGGTTTTGGTGTATAACATGGCCACCCTAGTGTATGGTATCACCTAAAATACATTATCATTTCCACTCACCATCACCACCTAGGACACGTTGAAATATTTTACCACTTGCATGTTCTTTATCATCTTGTCTTTTTTTCCAAGGGTCTGAGTTTATGTGTTGTTAAGCCTAATATGATTTCTCTAGATGTTAATATATTCGTAGCATGCAAAAATGTAAGCTATAATAAGGACTCTATCACCTTAATATCTTGTTCATACATAAATAACATTATAATGCAGATCCAATCCACTCATCAGATGTGGAGTCTTGTCATAATAAAGTCAATGCTCATGGCATCCTCATTCATCCTTAATAATAGAAAATGGCCAATCAAATATGTTATCACTTTTCAAGATACATACCCCTTTATAATGTGTGCAAGTCATGTAAATCCAACATCTGACGTAAATATGGGTTTGGTGTATGATATGGTCTCTATGGTGTTTGATATCACATGAAATACCTTGTCATTGCCCCTCACCATCATCATTAAGCTCACCTTGAAATATTTAACTACTTGCATAATTTTAATTACTTATCCCTTCCCCATGATTTTTCCATTATTCAAACTCTTCTATAAATAACACATATCCTCCCCAAATAACTCATTACCATATCATATGAAGGAATACACAAGTTGTCTAGTTTGAAAGTTCTCAACAATGGTCATTAGATTAATGTACATCCCACTCCTCATTCAATAGTCATAGATATTGGATATCAGTTAGAAGTGATAAGGAGGGGAACATACCAGAGCACATGGCATCATATTCTACCCACTAAGCATGGACATCATCTATCTATGACATCTATTTACAATCAATCCAAAATAAAAACTTGTTTGATACACTTCAAACTCCTCCAACTAGTCCACACTTGTCATCAACCTCCTTTGACCTATCTACCTTTATTCCAAGTGTGTATTACTTTGTCTCATAAAATATTATTCACTTCTTAGGAGGGCATTTAATTTGGTGAGCATTATTGGATGGTAATTGGGTTTTAATTAAAATTTTACATTCTCAATTAATTTCCCCAGTTATTATATTTATAATTACAATATATTTATTATTAATATATATAATTTTTATAAATATTGGGATTAGTGGGCCCCTAACTAATGGTATAATAAAATACCAAAAATAAAAGAACATGAACCATCAACCATAGGAAAAACCTAGGTCAATCATGGTCGTGGTGCCATATAGGATGCAACCAAAAACAAACAAACTACTAATTATATCAAAATACAATCAGAACACACCTACAATTGTCCCATTATTCACTTTATTTTGAGATCAAAGAATACTATAAGGATAATTAGGATTAAGACGTCTTTTTTTCTTACTTCTCACTATAATTCAATCTTCTTGATTACACTTTTTACCAAAATCATCACTAGAAGTAATACACATATCCAAAGATGATCCTTTATCAACCTTGCTCTTGAAATATAAAATCATGTTACTACACCCAGTAAACCTAACATATTCATATCGCGAAAGGTATAGGCTCAACCTTAAGAAATTGATCTAAAGGAACCTCCTTAATAATGGCTTCCAAAAAAACTCTTGAAGATAGATCAGAATTGTTATAAAAAAAAATAGTGAGAAGATCATCGCATAAAACCTTCCCCAAAGAGGAATCCACTTTACACTTGGATCTCTAAAAATAATTGGATAAATGACTAGTTTTGAAAAAACTCTGACACCTAAACAAAATCCCTTCATAATCAAGGGGTTGAGTCCAGCAATAGCCATTGATTTTCAATGCAATCATTGATAGAAGATCCTGAGAGACATACAAGCAAAAAAGAATATTGGAGAAGGTAGTGTGGGAAAACTTTAAATTATAAGCATCAATGTCTAGAAGAATACCCAAGGATCCAACAATAGTTGACAAATAAGGATCCACCCAAATTAAAGAAGATATGGTAGTCGAACCCCAATAAGTTTAATAGAGAGGTTTTCAACTGAAGGATTAAAATATGGAAATTATGGTTTCAAAAAAAGGAGGTGTTGATTCCAAATCTAATATTTGGATTGAATTATCTTGTTTTGATCAGCAAGACAATAAAAAACTACAATGAAAAACCCTTTGGTGCAAGGGTAAATTTCTAAGGTGCCCTCTAAAATAGGCCACCATGATTCAAAAATCCATTGATGGAGAGCCCAGAGAGAAGGCCAAAACCTATCAAATTTATAAATTAAACCTCTAGCCACAAACCATTCTTCATTATAGAGTACCTCCTCAAATGCCTCCTTCTCAAAGGTGACAAACAATAATTTTTTTGTGGAACCCAGATGCAAGGCCATTTTTTTCATAGACTTATCCTCCTGTGAATTTGATTTAAAAAAGGAAGGGCCTGTCATGCCTATTTCCACCCTAGAAAGGGAAATCAAATTATCCAAACCATGCACCCCTTCACCCACCTCT